>APFE030279716.1:36721-59294 GCA_000404065.3 Pinus taeda | reverse complement strand
TATATATTGGTCACTAACTTTATTTTTTATTTCTTTAGTACCTAGACTAAAAATCCATGAGCACGCCGCTGACATAAAACATGGGAGGACCCGCTCCTCAGCTTTGGCAGAGCATACGGAAAAGACCAAACATCATATATGCATTGAAGAGGCCCGAGACATTGCAAGGGTTGATAATTTCTTTCATCAGAAGTTTAGGGAGGCCATTGAGATTGATAGGAAGCCTTGCAATCTAAACACGGACGATGGATGGAAGATTAGTGATCATTGCGGCCCTGCCCTTTCTTCATAAATTTTATTTATTTTTTATTTTTATTTTTTTGGGCATTAAAACTAAAAAATTATTAAAAAATTTTGAATGAATATTTAACTATTAAATAATAAATTATTAATATATATTGGTCAATACTTATTTTTTATTTCAATACCTACTAAAAATCTGGTTATTTCTTATTTTTAGGTTTATTTTATATACATTTTTACTTATGGAATTATTTTTTTTTTTTGTCTGAACCTGTTTAAGTTTGACTTATTTATATTTCTATTCAAATTAAAAAAATTATTTATATCATTTCATATAGCATATTAATTCCAATAAATATAAAACTGGAAATCTAATATTTGACTTAATATCTACCATTAATTATAATAGCATATAATTATAAATTCAATATAATTTGATTTTATATAATAAAATATTATTTTATTAGTTCAATTTGATTCCTATTTATTTATATTTCAATCAAAAAAAATTCTACATCTAAATATTTGACTTTTTCAAAATTTGACTTGAGTCAATTCTAACATCATAAAAATCATTTTTCAAAACTCGTTGTTTTATATGGCCGTTAAAAATATTAAGGATCTCTACATTGGTTTCTCTATATTTTATTATGGTGCCATGATCTGATTCTCCATCTTGTCCTAACGATGAACCACACTGGATGGTTCGAAATGTGTCGATAAATTATCTCTAATGTGATTTCTCCAAAAAGATTTCCTAACACATAAGATCTGGATCACAGAAGCCTAAATTCAATTATTGTTGTATTTAAAAGTGTTGAAATACCCTCCAAGACTAAGTTTCCCTGGCAACTAAGGAGTCGGCCCCATTAGGGCATGGCGTCCTCCTTGGAAACTTGTATATAGAAGGGAACTCGACCTCCTATGGATATACACTCACTTCTCATCATCTAAACGAAGGAGAAGTGGAAGAAGGCTAGTAAAGAAGGAAGAAGGACGAAGGTTTGGGTTATTTCTCTCTCTCTATCTCACACGTGCGAAGAAGAAGGCTAGGGTTTTGATGCTGCAAAGTCGAAGTTCAGAAAATTGCAGAAAGAAGGTCGAAGTAAGGAGTATTAGGTCACCTACAAGCCCTAGAAGGAGAAGCAACCCAAGTGAAGGTCAGCAAAAGTTTTGGAAGCCCTAGAATTGCTCACACGCGTGGAAGTAGTAGCTATTGCAGGGGCCGAAAATTTCAGACCTGCAGTGGAGGCCAAAATTCTATAACTAGGGGTCAAAGTTGTGCAGCTGGAAGAGATTTGACTGGGTTTGACATGGATAGAAGGAGCACATCATCAAGGTTTGGCTTGGCCTTGGAAGGGTAATGGTCTTGGCATTCATCATTTGAAGAATCTATAAGAAGAGAAGAGATTTGTGGGTTTTTTTCTCAAGTGGAGAGGTTTTGGCCCTGGCTCGCAGCCTACATCCTGTGTTCTTGTCTACTGTTGATCTTCTTGTTTTGGTAATTGTTTGATGAAGCCTTACAGCTTGTTGGCTTTAATGTAAAATTACACAAAAGGTATTTGTAGAAATTTATATATATATATATATATATATGTGATGTAGAATGTTACAATGAGGACCCGCATATATACCTAAGCAGTATATATATGCCTTTTCACTTAACTAATGACTACTTAACATAATCATTACTTGATTATTTAGTATTTACATTTATTTATATTTATTTTATTTTATACAATTTTTGTTTCATAACGTGGTCTCTTCCTTCAAAAGCTTTGTCCTCAAAGCTTTATTGTCGCCAATTTTCTTCACATTGGCATTGGTCATCTCGCATGTATAATTTTTTTCAATGATACCCCCTTGGAATTAGGGTTTATCCATTTATTTTATTAAATATATTTTTTTTTAATATTTCATTTACTTATTTATTTATTTAATTAAGTTATGTAAAGTAATTAATTAATTTATAATGTTGACGACAGCAACAATAACTTTTAGGTAGTTTATGCTTCTTAAGAGTCCACAGTCATCCTCTGAAGATACACAGATGGTATTTTCCATGTAAGCCATGGAGTCTGAATGCTTCAGACCATCAAATTTCAGCACGCGAAGATTTAGAAACAACAGTGTATTGATTCAGGTAGGTCTGGTATCACTGGAAGAAGCCTCTATATCTTTGGATCTCCTTCTGAATATAATATAATTCGAATGGTAACTAATATATAACGAACCAGGTTTTGAACACCTTAATGTGTATATCAAACACCTTAATGTATCGACCCGCGTTTTTTTTCGAGCACAGTATATTGAACAGAATATATATATATATATATATATATATATATTATATATAATATATATATATATATAATATATAATATATATATATCGATCAAGAACGAACCAGTGTATTGAGCCCATTGTATATACGTAACCCGCGGCATATCCACTATATATATACGGAGCCCACGACGTATACAATGTTTACGTTCTCGATGTTTTTGACCATGAATCCTCCGATGTATCGACCAATACCATATATCTAGACCAAACCATTTATGAAACGACGTATGAACCGATGTGGATCCACCTCATGTTTGTTAACCCTTGGACCGGCTACGATGCTTGGCAGTAGATGGCACTGTCTTTTAACAGTTATGTGGATTCTTTGTCGGCAGTGGGAGAAGTGTCCACAGTTTGCGGCTCCCTTGTCGTTGGCGAAACAATGGTCCGGTGTGATGCCTAAGTTGTACTCTATAGACGCGATGGAGAACGATGTGAATACGGTGGTAGCAAGCAGCGTACAGAGGATCCGTTGGCAGTCGAAGTTCAAACAGGGGAAGTTGATACGCACAGCACGCTGTCGATGGAATATATGCGGGCTACGACACAGTTCTCTATTCTGTTCCGAATAAATTTTAAACGAAATGTCACTTGATCTTCCATTGAAATATATCACTACGTACATATTTCCTCGACTTTGAAAATACCAATCTATTTTTCTTTCAACTTGTATGGTGGATATCTCATTATATTCCTTCAAATCAGAAACTCTCAACTCTTCATTGTAAATTATGCCCCTGCAATTTGGAATATCTAAATCTCAAGTAATCATGCCCGCTTCGTCTGCATAAATCTCTCTGTCTCTGTTAGTTCGTCCTGCTTTTATAGATGTTATTTCCACGCTTAAATATTGAGGTAGGGCAAAAATTCATCCCTTTTTGTCATGTAGTTTTTTGCAAAACGAGTGTCCACCTCAAGCCAAGCATCCTTAATCTTATCTCCAATAGTTAAAGCATAGTCGGTTGTATGATCACTTTCACTGTTGTTCCTATTCTCATTCTCATAATAATGATTTGTATCTTGAATATCAAAATCTCCAACGTTGAAATTGCATGGCCATTCTCATCTCCAATAGTTAAGGTTGAATCAATTGTATCACCACTTTCACTATTGGGACTTCTTCCTTTCCCCTCTTCTGGTTGGATAATAGAGGCGCCCTCAACAGAGGTTGAATCTATGTTCCCTGCATTTTCTTCTTCCTCTTCCCCATAATCCACTTTTTATTTTTCAAATATGTCGTCTTCATACTTATCTTCAAAAATAGCTTCTTCTTTTGCTTCTTCCATGTCTTCCTCTTCATCATCAATGTCTTCTTCCTCATTGTTATGATATTTTTCATCTTCCTGTTTCTCAAGATAGTCCTCATCCACATCATCTTCATCTGGATCATCATCTTGATCGATATCATTCTCATATTCATCATTATCTAGTATATTTTCATTTTCATTATCATTGTTTATATCAACATCTTCTTTTCCTGCTTCACCTTGTTTTGTTTCTTCACTATTGCTATTCTCTTCCTTATTATTGATTTCCTTTCGACATGCATTGACTTTTGCAAATGTTTTTTCTAAACGCTGAAATGCTTCTTGAAATTTACTAAACTGCTCCATGAATTCAGGACGTGAACGTAATGGCATATTGTGCAGTGAACAACGTTCAAAGAATTGTATGGTTATATTGTGTGGCATGGCTCCAATACCACTGAAGCAACAAAACTTATAGCTTGTTGGCTTTAATGTAAAATTACACAAAAGGTATTTGAAAAAATTTATTAATATATTTATATAATGTACAAGTGATGTAGAAGTTACAATGAGGACCCGCATATATACCTAAGCAGGTGTAATTTCGTGATGGAACATGTCTTTTAGACATGCCTTTTCACTTAACTAATGACTACTTAACAAAATCATTACTTGATTATTTAGTATTTACATTTATTTATATTTATTTTATTTTATACAATTTATGTTCGTAACATTTGACGATAAGAACAACATAATAAAAGAAGAAGTTAATAATTAAGAAAAGTAAAAAGACATTACAAGCAGTTATCAAATTAAGCAAAATCATCCTAATTGCAGCCCTATACATTTCTCAACAAGTTGAGCTAAACAAGAGTTGCTACTGGTAAAGGATCTAAGGTATCTACCTTTACATAAACTGATGGGGTGGAGCTTATACCAGAATGGCTAATCACTTTTCGTTATATTGGATTGCAGCCAAGGGCTTAGTTGTATGACATCTGCCAAGTCCCCAAGGGTTTGGTTGGCTTGCCTAAATACTGTTGAGTTTCAAGCTAACAATGAGCACTCTCCAACCATTATCTGTAATGGACCTTAGGTCTAGCAGTCCCAATATTGTGTTCTTGTAATTTTGTTGTGCTTATTTTAGGTTCTGTGATTACAAGTGCCAACAAACCATAAATACTACTAAAGCCTCAGCAAGGTAAAATAATGCACACAACAGATGTTGTTAATTTATGCCATGGAGAATACAATATAACTAAGAGGGACACAACAATCTGTTTATCTATGAAACATAATAAAAATGCTTTGAATGCCTGATACACAACACTTAGATAAATTTATAAATCATTCATGTGAAAGACTATAATCATCATTCTTCTACGGCAGATCATATGTAAGAAAAAGCAAGGACTACTATCGGAGATCTCATGTAAGACAAAACTATCAAACATACTTAATGAAAAAAAAAAATTCATCTACTTAAATTTCCACTCTAATTGCTATAAATGCTACAGAATAAGGCACAAAATGTTGAAGTTTCTAAGTTTACTTAGTTTAGAAACCCTTCATGCACTTTTTCTGATTTATTCCTACCTACTTGTTATTTTTCTTTAACAAGTTATTTATAAAGTAAATATTGAAAATAAACATCAGTGCATGCTCAACATATTACAGATGAGCAACTAAAAGAAACAAGAACAAACACACCACATGACACCATTACTTTTGGACTAATGTCCCCGGAAAAACCCAATGTGGGAAAACCGGTGTAGCTATCTAAGGGTTATCTTATTAAGCAATATCAAAGGACAATCTGGGTGCCGAAACTGGCCTACCCAACAGAGAATTTACTTGGCAGTAATTCCTCTCAGTTTCTGACAGATCTCCTCGTTGAAACCTGGGATAATCCTTCTGGCACTACTCAACACAAATTTTCCCCAGAAACCCCAGCATCAGCCTCTCTCTGGACTGCGTCAGCCCCTCTCTGCCTCACGCTGGCTCTATGTCACCCTGGATGGGTCTGCGTCAGCCCTGGGAGGCCCTGCGTCAGCCCTCTGCCCTTTACGTCAATAACGTTGGCCTCTCTGAGGCTCTGCGAAGCTCTTGGTTGCCTCTGCGTGGCCCTGCGTGATCCCTGGCTAGCTCTGCATTACTTTCCTTGGCTACTGCATTGCTCTCCCAGCACTATCTCTACCTCTCTATCTCTTTGTACTCAAATGCCCCTCAGTTGCATCTCCTGATCACTAATTCTATCTCTCTTAGCAAACCCCGCTCTAGAGAATAGAATGACTTATCACTCTGGTGTGTCTTCGCCAAGTGACCCTCAAGCCTCCTCTTATACTTTTCCTATTAACATCTCAACGGCCGAGATTAAGTCCCTAATCAATGGCTAAGATTAGATCTGGCTTGATCCGTGTCTTTTGGACCATTCTAAAACATATTCATATTAATACATGTTGATATTTTATTTTCCCTAAGTTTAGACTTAGGGCCTCCATTAAAAATATTAATTATTTTAATATCTCCTGATCTGTTTAGAATCTGCCCAAACCCTTTCTGGGTATTGGAGATATCATGTGCCCCAACCTCTCCACCAAATTTCGTGGCTAGAGTGCATCCGATGCTACCCCAAATCAACATCCAATCCCTAGGGTTCAGGGTTTGGAGGGTGGATCACCACAAGGGTCACTTGTGGGCTTGGAATTCAAGCTTGGGGTTTTTCACCCATCATGATTTGGGCCAAAACCATGGATAACTTTGGACATGTGAAGGGATGAGATGATAGAGGGCGGTAAGGAGAATCCAACGCCTTGAAAATTGTCGAATTTTGAGTTGTCCTTAGTGAGATATGAATTTGTTAAGTTATGGAGTGGGTTTGCACGATATGAGTTAAAGTCAGCTTAAGTTAAATAAGCCTCTTGACAGCTAGACAAGCCCATAGTGAACGTTTTGAGGACCCCTTCTATTGTGTATATATAGAAGGTGAATATGGAGGCTTTTCCTCATCCATTTGTGCAACACAAGTGCTCATCAAAGGAGCATAAGGAACTCGGTCAAGGGAGCAAGGGCGTATTTCTCTTGAGGCCGCAAAAAGGAGACCACTTCAGCGAGGAAGGGAAGCCTGCATGGAGCCTTTTAGGGACTGTTTGAAGGGTTATTTACTCCTGCATGGAGGCTGAGTAAGCTAAGGGTCAACGCAGGTCTGCTGGGGCATTGTTTAATGGACAGGGAACTCGTTTTGTGCAGCTCATAATCTATAGGATGATTGTGTTAGGACACAGGCCATAACACCACATAAAAGGGTTGCGTAGGGTTGTTTGAGGGCTCATACATGCCCAAATCAACATCGTAGAGGAGGAGATGTCCTATGAGGTGATACAGCAGTGATTGAAGGTTGTTTTCGTGCTTGGTTAAGGGCTGGTGCAGTGCGCTATCATGCCCTAACCAGTCACATTCATAACAACAACATTATAATAGACTTGGAGCAACATTTTGTCTTGTGTTGGGTCATAGTTGTGACCAAATTTGCATCGTTTTTCTATGCAGCTTGTGGGAGCCACGAGTTATGTTGGTTTATGGTAGCATTGGATGTGCTCTAAGTCTCAAATTTTACAGGGAGGCTTGGCCACATGTATTCCAAAGAACCCAGAAAGCATTTTGGGAAATTCCACCAGTAGACAGTTTTATTAAAATAATTATTTATTTTTAATGGTACCCTAAGTCTAAACTTAGAAAAATAAAATAATTAATGGGTATTAATCGAAGTTATCTAACTGTGGGTGTAACTTCTAGAAGAAGACGAGGATCAAACAAAAATGATCTTATGCATTGATTAACTTTTAATTTGGGTCGCTGAATGTCAACGAGAAGATTATTTAAGGAAGTTTGAGGGTCATTTGGAAGATGCACAGAGAGACTTCATAAGATCGAATTTCTGAAGCAGAGCAACTGCCATGAGAAATTCGAAGTGAGCTTTTGCAGTGAGGGGCAGGGATAGTATCCAAAGGGAAATCTTTCCCGGTCGGAGGATACTCAGCAGAGAAGGCAAAGGGAGATCCAGCAGTGGCAGCGCAAAGCCTGAGGGGCTAACACAATGTTACGCAAGCCCAAGCAGAGGCAGCGCAGAAGCCGAAAGGAAGTCTCAAAATTTGTTGAAGGAATCGATTTCAGAAGCTGGGAGCCGGGGTGTGAGACCAAGAGGCGGAAATTGAAGTTCCTAGGCAGCAAATCGATCAGCTGGAGGAGTGATGTTGTCCCCAGAGGGTTTGACGCTGGCCTGATGCAAAGGCTGCCAGGAGCAGTCATTCAGGCACTGGATCAGCCAGGAGTTCTAGTGATAGTGTGAGGTAATCTCACAGATCTCTCTGTCAGTGATATTCTCAATAACTGGATTGCTGAGAAGGCATCCAAAAGTTGTATCCAGAAATTACTACTGTAAAATAATAAAACTGAGCTGCTGCAATGGTTTTCCCGCATTGGGTTTTTCCAGGGACGTTTGTCCAAAAATAACTGTCGCTTGTGAGTATCTTTCTCTATTGTTATGTTCTTGTTTCGGCATATAATTAAATTGGTGTAGGCTATAGTGTATGTATTTTGATGTTTGCCTTAGGGAACTGCAAATAACTTGTTCATGTAAATCTAACAAGTAGGAGAAATATCATCAATGTTGCCATAGGAATTCTCGGGTTTAAGGAATTTTCACATGGTATCAAAGTGAGTGCAGGTGAAGCAAGAAGAACAGTGCCAGAGAACCCAGCACTGAGCAGAAAAGGAGGTCGAAAAAGCTACAAGAGGCAACAATTCGAATCCCCAGAGGGGTTTGCGTAGTCCTAGCCAGAGGGTTGATTTTCGAAGCAGTCTCTCTTTGAGTGAGTCGACAGAGAGAAGGGCCTCCAGATCAAAATTTTGTCATGGCAGAGGGAACAACGTTGAAGCCTTAACATGAACAAGAGCTGGTGGGATGCAATTTTTCTGCAGGCCGTTTTTGCTGGGCAGAAAGATGTCAAAAGGGAGAAGAGAAGCACAGTGAGGGAATTTTTCCTCAGTAGACTTCTTGCCAAGAAGTCTGTTTTCTTATTGGTTGAGCAACAGTAGTAAAAAGAAAAGAGGAATAGTTCGACATTTTCATGGCAGAGATGTGTTGATTTGGGGTAGCATCGGATGTGCTCTAGCCACGAAATTTGGTGGAGAGGTTGGGGCACATGAGATCTCCAATACCCAAAAAGGGTTTGGGCAAATTCTAAACAGATCAAGAGATATTAAATCAATTAATATTTTTAATGGAGTCCCTAAGTCTAAACTTAGGGAAAATAAAATATTAGTGTATTAATATGAATCTGTCTTAAGAATGGTCCAAAAGACATGGATCAAGCCAAATCTAATCTTAGCCGTTGATTAAGGACTTAATCTCGACCATTGAGATGTCAACAGAAAAAGTATAAGAGGAGGCTTGAGGGGCACTTGGAGGATACACTGAGGGAGACCAATGAGTTCAATTTCTTGAGAGAGGTTTGCTGAGAAATTGAACCAGTGGTCTAGAGAGCAGTCAAGAGGCAGCAAGTACGGAACAGAGAGACGGGAGATCAGTGCAAAAGAGGCAGATGCAGAGCCAGAGGAAGCCATGCAGAGGCAGCAGAGATTGCACAGAGCCAGAAGGGCATGCGTCATCCACGCAGAGGTTGCGGAAGTGACGCAGAAGCCCAAAGAGGCTACACAGAGCCTCAGTAGGCTAACGCAGAGGGTTTCAAGCTGTAGCAGAGGTCAGTAGGGCCTACGCTGGGTTTAGGAAAGTGTTGGAAGTTTGTCTATCTGTGGGTAAGCCAGCTTGGCACCCTGTGGTACAAGAAAATTGTTGAATAATAAAATCCTCCCTCGCTACACCGGTTTTTCCAGGGACATTAGTCCAAGATAACTGTCTCAATGTGTGCATATTTTTTATTTTATATTATGATGTGATATCTACAGCAGTATTTATTTTAATGTTTGTTGAAGTAATTTCATGAACAACTGTTAAATTATGGTATGTTCTATGCTTAGAGTTTACTTTTTTTCTTCTTATTAGCAACTGTTTAGCAATCACATAAACATAAAGTAAATTGCAAATAGAACATTAAAAGATCAACAGAAAACAAGACAAGACAGGAGACACCAGATGTGGCAGCTAGCCAAGAACAAACCCCAATGCGGGGAAACCCTTTGATCAAATCTTCTTTTATCTTCAATAATTCAGCGGAGAGAGAGAGATAGTACAATATCACTAGTCAGTGATTTACAACAGCAGTAATGAAACCCTTGAACAACAATAGCAAAACGGATCAATCAGCTCCCAAAATGTCCTCAAAACAACCTAAGAGAACTAGGTCTCCAACAGAAGTCGTCGTAGCCCAAAACAGTCAAAGTAAGATGGTCAAAACAGCAGTGAATGCTACAGCATACTGTAGCCAGCCCTAACCAGTCAACATTGTCATGAATGTTCCCTCAAACAGTCAACGCAGACTTGTTCAGCTCTTCGGCTAGCGTAGGAGAGGCTGCCCACACAAGGCCATAGTCAATGGAGGCAAAATGTTGGTCAACGCAAGCCTAAACCACTTGCTGCACCTTGCTGCATCCTTGTTGCCCTAACTGCGTCCTCCTCCAATGCTGCCCTAGCTACATCCTCTTTCCCACGTGAGATCTGCGTCCTCCTTCCTTTGTATACCCAGGAGACAAGGAAGAGATGAGAGGATGAGATGAGTTGAGATATGACTCAACCTCTCCTCTATTTATATGCAACGCTGGGCAAGAGTGCCACACACTTAACTGCTCGCCGACCTTGACAATTTGTCAAGTAATTACAAATAAATTCATATCTCCATAAATACTTGTCGAAATCGGATGATCTTTAGATCAATCCTACACCTCTCAACAAGAGGAAACTAGGAAAAATATCAGCTGCCATAAATGAGGTGACCCACATGGAGCTTGGCCCTAGTTGCCAATGTTAACACTCCCTCTCAACTAGGGAGAACTCCATCTGCAATCCGTCTGGCCATCTATTATCCCAGCCATCAAATGCACTACCCTGTACAGCTTAGCCCTACTTTGCTCTGCTCTGCTCTGTTCAAACTATGAAGAAGAAGAAATGATCAAGGATGTATCATACCATCCTCCACTGACGCGAAGTCAGTCTTAGAGTGTGTCATACCACTCTCACTGATCCCAGATCAGTATCATTGATCCTAGATCAATGGAGGTCATCCTAGCATAGGGAGTACGGTAGATACAACGATGCGTCCATCGATAGTACTACTATGGTCCCTAACCCCATTTCCCTGCTCATTGATCAGATGAGAGGTACTTCCCATGAGTCCCGGACTGCATGGGTAGGATGCCTCGACAAGAGAACTAATCGTCCTGTCCACAGGAGAACAAATCATCCTGTCCAACAGTTGCCACAGGAGAACTAATCATCCTGGACCACGAGAGAACTAATCACCCTATTCCATAGTCGCCACAGAGAACTAATCATCCTGTTCCACAGTCGCCACGAAGAACTAATCATGTTGGCCCACAGGAGAACTAATCATCCTGTCCTATAGATGCCACGGGGTGTCATAATGGAATTTTGAACCTTTCACCCTATACGTAGTGCACCACCAAGGGATGGTGAGTTGCATGTCGCTCCAAGAAGTACCCTGCACCCCCTGGAGCTCTCAGAGCTCAATACATCATACTCGACCCTCATAAGAGGGTCTCTGAACGACACCAAGTCGTTCTCAGAAATTTAAGAATTCGACCTTTCCCAGGGGCTTCGTCAAAATGTCGGCGACCTATTCATCTATACCGATATGTTGGAGCCTTATTGCTCCCTGCTATACCATATCCCGAATATAGTGGTACCTGATATTGATATGCTTGGAGCGATCATGAAATATGGGATTCTTTGATAAATGAATCCCGCTCTGGTTGTCGCACAGGATCACGATGGTATCCAATGTAAATCCAAACAACTCACTGAAGAGCTTTCGCAACTAGACTGCCTCACAAGAGGCCATACTAACAGCAATGTACTTGGCCTCAGTGTTGCTCAAAGCCACCAACTTCTGCTTCCTGCTCATCCAGGATATCAAGGCAGATCCCAAAGAGAAATAGCACCCGGAAGTGCTCTTTCAGTCCACGACACTGCATGCCCAATCAACATCGGTATATCCAAGTAGTCTCACATCTCCAACAGTGTATCTCAAACCATGAGTGATTGTGCCACAAAGATATCTCAACAGATTCTTAGCACCAATCTAATGTGTGTGGTGAGGCTCAACCGTATGTTGACTCAACGTGTTGATTGCAAAGCATATATCCAGACGGGAGTTCACCAAGAACATCAAATCCCCGACGAGTTGACGATACTCAGTAGCATTTCTTAAAACAGGGCCGGCAGCACTGGAACTTAACTTCTTGAAGTCAAGTTCCATCAGGGTAGCTATGGGCTTGCAGTCCACCATACCGAATATCTCCAATATTTTCACCACATATTTTCCTTGAGATAGGAAAATATCCCCTAGCTTCTGCCAGACTTCTAGTCCTAGGAAATAGTGCATCAGTCCTAAGTCCTTCATCTCAAACTCAGAAGCCAACTCCCTCTTACATTTGTGAATGAGAGGGTCTACCCCTGTTATAAAGTTGTCGTCAATATACAACACCAGTATGAGAGGATTGTCATCTTCAACCTTAAAGTAAAGGTTAGGGTCGACTTCACTCCTAGTGAATCCTAGCTTCATCAAGTAGCTATCGATCCTCTCATACCATGCTCGGGGTGCTTGTTCAGCCCATAGAGGGCCTTCATCAACCTGCACACAGAGATTCTGATCATGAATCTCAAATCCTGGGTTGTTCACATAGACTTTCTCTTTGATCAAACATGCAAGACGAGTAATGACACCATCTAATGTAGGTCCATCCTGCGAAGTAGCAAGGGCTATGATCGAGCGGATGGTGGTATATCAGGCAACAGGTGCAAATATCTCGTCATAGTCTATACCTTCCTTCTGAGAGAAGCCACAAGCGACAAAACGAGCCTTATACTTTTCCGCACTTCCATCAACTGCATGCTTTATCTTGTAAAGCCATTTCGAAGTGACAACTGATTTGTCCTGGAGTCTAGGGACCACATCCTAGACATCGTTTTTCATGATGGACTCATATTCCTTAGTCATAGCATCCTTCCATACTTGATGCTTGACAGCGTCTGTGAATGACGAAGGCTCCATTTGGATGATCATGCTCATGATGGTCAAGTATCCCCAATACCTGGTCGGCTTTTTACTTTCCCGGAAGGTTCCCCTAGGTGTAATGTACCCTCTAGCATCATCAAGTGTCCCCCTAAGCCATGAAGGCCTCTTTCTAGAAGAGGAGGACTCTTGTGAAGGGGGATCAATAGGATCTGTTGTCGCACAGAGTGTCTAATCACCGCGACAACGCTCAGACCGGGGGTTGTCACCTTGATCCCTGATCTCTCCATTTAAGTTGTCTCCCTGAAGCAGGCTAAGGGGGGTAGACCCTATGGAAAAGAAGAACTAGTTGAGAAACAACTAGTTCGGGAGACACAGAGAGGCAATTGACTACTTGATTAAGGCTAAGCAAGATTTATAATTTGCTTAAAAATGATTAATACCAGTGCCTTATGGGGTTAATGCAAACCAAGCAATGGGTTCGCTGCTGCTGCTTAGGAGATAGAAATATGAAATTTGTAATTCCACAATAGAAATATTTAACAATCGCTTGCAATATATCTAACATTAAATGATCCAAGCAATGATTAATTTCACTAGATGCAAGATGTACAGTATTTTAGCAAATAAATTTCAAAAAAAAGATTTAAACATTTGAAGCAATCAGGAAATTTCAAATTCTCACTAATTTCATAAAATGATTCACCACTTTCATATAGCTAATCTTTAGATAAAATTTAAATGCATTTGACTATATAAAAATGACAAACATTAATCCTATATTTAAAATCTTTTAGCCTTAGCGAAAAAGATACACCCAAAATTGTAAATGTGACAAATCCTTAGGTGAATATGCCAAGACCTAAGTAACCGGATTCGTTCTGGAGGGTCCACGAATCTAAATCCGTCGTGTCAGACACGATTCGCTGCAAAATCGTGTCCAAAATCCATGACACGTCGAATCCAATTTTGACACATCGAATCCCCTAGCGTGTCACAAAATTCAGAATCGTGTCACGATTTTAGACATCGTGTCCTGTTTCCAGGACTCGTTTTGGCGGAAAAGTCCCCTGCGCGGGTTAGAAAAGGCCAAAATTGTTCATTACAGCGACAATGTTTATCATTTGGAAAGCGTTGTTTGAGCTGTTGGCAAGTGGAGAAGGGTTTGGAGCAAGGAATTAAGGGAGTAGAGCGTTCAACAAGGAGATTCAAGCACCAGGTAAGTGCATTTCACCTCCATTTTTTTGCATTTCTTATTCTATTACAGCAATTTGTATATGATTTTTTGTTTACAAATTTGTGCATGTTTTGTTCATTTCTTTTACAGTATTCATGGCTCAATCAAAGGCAGCAATTAAGGGGCAAAGGAAGGGCAAGAATGTCATGGGTGGAGATGCCGCTCCTCCCCCAATATCATCAGAGTCTGCTGCAAGTAATGTTGAGGGAAGAGGAGGGCCTAAAGACAATGATAAATATCCATTGTGGAAATATGTCACAAGAGAGAATGGGCCAAACACCAAGGGAAAGGGAGGAGGTAATGTGCAATGGAAATGCAACTTTTGTCACATTTATTTCAAAAGCACATATTACTGTGTGAAATCACATTTGTTGGCTTTACCAGGTTGTGGGATTGGAGCTTATAAAGCTGTTTCTTTACGAAAGAGAAAAGAATTGGAAAAGGAGTCCAATGTTGGTATGGAACATGTGGCTTCAAAATCAAGAAAACCCAAGAATGAAGACCCCCTTCCATTTGTGAGAAAAGCCACCACCAAATTTCCGTTTGAGAGTTCTACTTCTACTGGGGGGCAAGCATCGAAAAGAAGAGCACTTGGTCCAATGGACAAGATTTTCCAAAAAGAGAGACAGGAAGAGTTTGATCTCACCATTGCCTTCTTCTTCTATCAAGACTTCATATCACTTAATGTTGCACGTTCACCTCTATTTATTGAGATGAGCCAAGCTCTAACTCAAGGGGCTCCAGCAAGGTATGTGCCTCCTAGATCAGAGAAGCTGAGAACCATATCGTTGACGAAGGCAGAAAAAGAGGTGCAAAAAATGCTTGAGCCTATTGTAGCATCATGGCCAACATCTGGGGTTAGCATTGTTTCTGATGGATGGACAGATCCAGCACAACACCCAATCATCAACTTCATGGTGTCTTCCTTGAGTAGTCCAGTTTTCATGAAAGCAGTGGGTACACTTGGCGAATACAAGGATGCACAATTTATTGGTGAGTTATTTATTAAAGTCATTGAAGATGTAGGTGTTGATTCTTGTGTGCAAATCATTACAGATAATGCACCTGTTTGCAAGGCTGCTGGCATGATTGTGGAAGCTAAATATCCACAAGTGTTTTGGACACCTTGCATTGTCCATTCATTGAACTTAGCACTGAAATCCATTGCTTCTGATGTGCTTTGGAATGGAAGCATTATTGAGGATGCAAGACATATCTGTAGCTTTGGTGAAAAATTCATACAAATTCCCTCACTATCTACAAGGAGTACACCAATCTATCATTGTTGAAGATTGCTGATACACGGTTTGCTCTTCATTCATGATGTTGAAGAGGTTGAGGGAGGTCAAGACTGCTCTTGGGTCCATGGTTATTTCTGAGTTTTGGTCTTTTTGGAGAAAGATAGATCAGGTAGCCTCTAAAAGAGTGAAGGACACAGTGCTAGATGATGCTTGGTGGGAGAGGATAGATCTAATTATTCGGATCATGGACCCTATCATTTCTTTGCTTCGATTTGCAGATACAAACAAACCCATCCTAGGGGAGGTTTATGAGGGATGGGATTCGATGATTAAGTTTGTGAGGAGCATTATTCTATAGAGTGAGTGCCCCGAGTATGAGACATCACCAGAGGCCTTCTGTGATACTATACAGAATATTCTTGTCAGCAGATGGGACAAGAATTGTACACCTTTACATTGTATGGCTCACTCATTGAACCCCAAATACTAAAGCGATGAGTGGCTGAATGGTGGACCATCCCGCAGATTCCCTCCTCACATGGATGGTGAAATCTCACAGGGGAGGAAAGAGGCATTCAGGGGGATTTTCTAGGATAGTGCATTGCTTGCTGAGGTGGAGGGTGCCTTTGTAGAGTTTTCCATTGGTAGTGGTCGATTTGGAGGTTATGATATGATTATAGACAGGGGTGCTAAGAAGCCCTATTCTTGGTGGGCAAATCATGGGGCAACAAGCCCTCCTCTTCAACAGTTAGCCATGAGGCTCCTCTCTCAGGTGACTTCATCCTCTTGTTGCGAGAGGAATTGGAACACATATGGGAATTTGTATAGTGTGAAGAAGAGCAGGCTTGAGCAGTCCAAGGCAGAGACAATGGTGTATGTGCACACCAACCTTCATCTGATTTACAGGCATAGGGAATAGTGGTTGAGGGGAAAGACAAAGATGTGGGATGTCTTTCCTAATGATATGGGTCTGGACACCAGTGTTGAGTTGGCATTGGTCAACATGGATCTTAATGATCCAGTACTAGAGCCTGTTAGATTTGATGACTTAGAGGGGTCATCCTCCACACCAGTAGATGCAGAGGTGACTATGGATACAGGGGAGGAGGAGGATGGAAAGGAGAGCAGTGGGGACCATGATGATGAGGACATTGATGCTAATTCTGATGTTGATTGATGCCTTGAGGCTTGTATACCTGTAGTTGTTTTATATTTTCTATTTCTATTTGCCATTGGCATTGCACCAGCACTACCTATGTAACACATTTTGATTTGATGACTTAATGAGGAAACTACAGTTGTCAATGTGTTTATCTTATTGTCTTGTAGTTGTAAGTTGTCTTTCAGTTATGAATTATGAATCATGATTTATGTAACCAGTACCACTAACATGTATTTGAATTTTGTATGTACTATGCATGCTAATAGCTATAGATGAAGATCTATGTTTGAAATCAATAAATTTGTATCATTAATTAAAATTTGTGTAAGAAATATCTAATTTTTAATATATAATATATATAATAAAATAAATATAACGAATCCTACGTGTCCTATTCCGGGGGGTCAACGTGTCTGAATCCACACCACGAATCCCGAATCCTATGAATCTCGATCCCCGTGTCAGGTGACTTAGGCCAAGACTAAATGTGACAAAAAAATTTATTTTTTTATTTTATTTTTTATAAAATCTAACAAAAATATAATCAAAACCCTAAAGATTAACTTTATGCTTTTTTAGGATGTTTTAATTTTTGTTATCTTTTATTTTTAAATTTTTGATCTTTTATTATTTGAAATAAAACTAAACTAATCATGAGAAATATCTAATTCTAAGACTAAAACTATAAAATCAAAAGTAAGTAAATAAAACTAACACCTAAAAATATCAAACAAAAGTGAAAATCAGAAATAAAAAAAGAAAAAATTTAACACACATCTCATAAAAATATATATGCTAACCTAGAAATCAAATGCGCTCTAACTATGCTAACCCTAAGCTTCACCCACGCATAAAAAAAAAATTGAAATCTTATTGTTTTGGTGTGTGTACAGGTGATGGCCGATGAGGAACGCAGGCCTGGTAGCTTGAAGACTTCGACAGCAGTCTTGAGGTTCAAGGGAGCCACGCGTGGGATGGCCAGCGAATGAGTTGTGGCTTCTGCTGCAGATTAGAGAGCGAGGAATTGTAGGAGGCAGTGAGGTTGATAATGCAGAGGGAGGGGCAATACGCTAAGGCTGATAGCGTGAGGAGAGAAGTACGATGGGAGTGAGGGCAATCGCATATGGAGAGGTGATGGCGTGCAAGTAGCTTGAATGAGTTCGATGGTGTGGGGATACGCATATGCAAGCAGCAAAATGGAGGGCATGAAGCATTGAGACGTGTGGAGATCAATGGCAACAGCGTGATATGGTGGGCAGCGAAATAAAATTGCTATGGCAACTTGACAATGGGGCGATTGGAAGGAACCTGCGTGGATGGAAGAATGGAATAGGACGCAGGTAGAGAGTTGTGAGGGATATGAAAGGATTTGATGGGGGATTGAGGGCAGGAATAGTTGCGTAAGGGGCTGCGATGAAAAGGATTGATGCAGGAGGCTGAGGGAATGAAGGTAACACGCAGGGATGGGTAGCAGCAGATTCATTTTGCAGGTTAGACGTAGATCTGGAGAAGCGTTGGCAGCGTGGGGAGGAAGCCACGTGTGTGGCAGCAGCAAAAAGCTACAGGCCCTAAAAAATTTCGAAATTTTTCAATGAAAATGAAACCCCAGACAGCAGCAGACAGATGGCAAAATTCTCCAGAAAAACTGATAAAAAATTTCAGATCCTTTTGCTTCAGATTTGTCTGATGAAAACCCCACAAAAAATTCTCCAGACCTGAAATAAATACTCCTGCGATAGCTGATCCTAAGGCCAGATCTTACCCTCCAGGGCCTAGATCTGGCTTCAAACAAAAATCTCCTCTTCAGACCTGTAACTTGCAATGGCAAAACAAAATACCCAGAAACAATATGTGCAAGGATGAAACTAAAAATTCTAAAACCAGTTAAATAATTACAGTATTCACAAGATAAAGGCTCTAAGCAGCCAGATCTGTCATTATGCCACACATATATTTTTTAAGATTTTAAATTTAAGATGAGGTGCTTCAGAAAACCCTTCATGCATTCAATAGAAAAATTCTAATGATAAGCTCGAGATCAAAACCAACTGGACTCTTCAGATAATCCTTTTTCGGGAGTTGGCTAGTTCAGCCGAGAACTTCCCCGAACGTCCGGTAATCTCAAAAAAAAAAAAAAAGGATCTCCTGCACAGCTTAATTCAACCATTAACATAGAGAGAGAAAACGACAATGAAATTCAGATCTAATGGACATACCTGCCATTATATTCAGAAAGTAAACTATCATTCAAACCCCAGTGATCAAACAAGATACCTGTGTCTAAATCACTCTTCAATAAGATAACATCAATGGCTTAAAGTAAATCTATGCAAAAAAATAAAACATCTTACAGCATTTCCGCAAAGTAACACCAGCAGAGATTAACCCCAAAGTCTTTCTTTATTTGCACATAAAAAACGATTATAAGAAAACTTTCACTCAGCACACAACTCCAAGGTCGAATCATCTCAAATGACCCTCGACTCCCTATTTAAAGATAAATTTCCCAACGGCTAGTTCAATTGATCCATGTTAAAGTGATCTCGACCGTCGATGAGGATCAAAATCTCTTTTAATCTCATCCGTCCAAATATATTAAAAAATTAAAATTTTGCATTTATTTCCTCAAAACTTTGACTTATTGTTATTTTATTTTATTTTTATTATTATTATTTTTATAATTTTTTTTTTATTTAAAGGGACCCTCGAACTTAGCCTTTCGAAAAATTACTTGGGACCTAGGACTTATGAGGGGATAAATCATTTTTCTATCCCTCAAGACATTTTACATCATGATTTTTATTTTTTTACATCTCAAGGGGGAAAACCCATTTGACATAAACCCTCATAGACTACCCAGTTCTGCGACACAAACATAATCTTAGCAGATCAAGCAATTTGTAATAAAATAACCTAACCAAATAGTTAGGATTATTTCCAAATCACTTTTACATAGACTCAATTTAGCACACTAGGAATCCCCTAAGATTCTAATGACAAAATCCATTCTGGCTTTGGGGTTAGGCTGAAGGAAAACTCTGCCAATCATGGATCGGTGAGACAAAAAACCTTTCGGAATGTAGATCATCACTAGAAAATTAGGTTTACATAGGTAATTACATACATGATATAGATCTGCTAAGATTATTTACAATTTACACATGCAGATTGGGTTTACAACATAACATGATCGGGCTAATGATGATAGTCGAATGGCACGGACATGTTGATCAAGTGCTATCCCTTTTACGAAAAAGGGGGGTGTACTGCTATGGGTAGTTGACACGCAATGGTCAACATCTGGCTCTACTTGGAGACACGTTGCTGCACTATAGGAATGTGAGAATCTAGAATCTACATCTACGCCACACACAACAAAACATAAGTAGCTTCCATCCAAAAATCATCATATAATATTAAGCACAAGAAAGATATAAGCTCTTCATTTATTAACTATCTAGTAACATGAAAAGGTAAATCTAATCCTAAAACAGAAATGAAATGCTGAAAAGACAAGGAGTAGGGTTAGAAATATAGAGGATGCCCCATGGCATCAGATGCATTCAATATAGTGTATACTGAGCATTTGCCTACTTTCAGGCAAGTCTGTCAGTTTCTTCTCAGATGTGCCATGTCCAATCCTGCATATGGTAGGACTTTTTCCTATCCGAAAATCAAGTTGCTCGCGTCAATCTGATGCATCAAATCTTTTTCTCATTTTCTTTCTCTTGCGCATTTTCTTCATGGCAGGTTGTATCTCTGATGATGTGGAACATCCTGCTTTGAAACTCTCAGATGAAGTGTGTAAAATATGCATGACATGTCTTTCTTCATTCTGCATCTACTCTGTCAAGGATGATGGATTAGTCTCACAGGTGTCATGAGTTATACCTTGATCTTCTATGACTGGTGGATTAACCGTGTGAGCGTCAACCTGATTATTAATTTCCATTTTATCTAGGTCACCTTCAATTAGCGATTTTTCAATGGAACAAAGGACCTCATAATAAGATGGAGCTTGTTGCAGCAAATAATGAGGCTTCTGATCTATTGACATCTCCTTGTTTCTTTCATCCTCTGACTGATGTTGAAATTTCTGTACCTGTATCGTTATGGCATCCATCTGGCTAGAGTGTTCAACCTTCATAGTACTGATTTCCCTGGCATGGTCTTCCTCCATGGTCAATAACTTATTCTGAAGACATATCTGACTAGCTTCCATATCTTTTATTACTTTGTCATCCTTTGCCTTTATGGTCATCAAGCAATGTTGCATAGAGTTTATCTTTTTCTTATGATTTGCTTGCATAGTAGCCAACTGATTATTATAATCAAATCTCATGATGGTCATTTCATCATCCATAGTTGACAACTTGTTTTGAATAGCACTTATTTCCTCCTGATAACTTGCTTCCATGGCAATCACTTGATTTGAATGATTGAGTTCCGTGATCGTCATATTTTTCTCTAGGGCTAATAATTTGTTTTGCATAGAATTAATTTCCCTATCATGATTAGCTCCCATGGTTTCCATTTCCTTAGCATGCTGACTTTTCATGTCGGTTACGTGATCAGAGTGTTTAATTCTCATGTTTTCCATTTCCTTATCAGGTTTTTCCAGGTGGGTGTGTAAGGTTCTCATATCTTTGACATAATCAATTACAAATTTTTCTTGATTGATCTCCATATCTTTTACCAGCCGCATCAGTGCTTCTATAATTTGCTTCTGATTTTCCCTTTCATTGTCAACACTGATTTTACAATTTGTCCCTGCTTTTCCACTATCATTGATTTGATCTGCAATGGTACAGGTGGATGGCACATTCTGATATGAAGAATTACAGGCCCTAGTACATGACAGTGTCAGCTTGAATTCACTATGGCACCGAAGGTATGCACATATACACTATAGAGCTTTACCATCATTGAGAAAGGTTGTTACAGGTCTTCCAGAACTGCAAGTAGAGCATGATGAGCTTCTTTGTAACTAGTGAAGTGCCTTGAGGCACCATTATCAATAAGTCAATTTCCAAGCGAATCCCAGGGAGCAGTAGTAGAGAGGGCCACTGGTAGATAATATTCATCTTGCTTATTGTTAACAACGTTAGATTCATACCTGGAGTTTCTTGCCTTTTTGAAGGGTTGTCCTCTTCCTTGATTTCTGACATTTCTTTTACCTCTGCCATTCGACCTGCCATTCCTTTGATTACCTTGAGAGTGATTTTGATCATCGTCATGGTGTGAGTCCCTTTTATCAGGGCACTCCCTCACATAGTGGCCCATTTTGTTGCAATTGTAACATCGACCTTTTCTTCCACCTTTCGGTCCTGCCTTTCCTTTGGATTTAGCCCCAGAATTGTTTCTTCTTTTAGCATGAGAAGAAAAGGCAGAGGGATGGCCTTTAAGTGCAAGCATTTCTTGCTCTTCCATCCTTGTTTCTTCTTGAATACATCTCGCCATCTGTCAGGCCAGGGTAACTCCAGAATTAATGAGCGAGAGAAAACTGATGATCTTATTCATTAGGTAACATACACTTATATACACAAATAAAACGGATCAGTTCATCTTCTGGATGACTGTCCAGTTCACCCATCCGTTTCGGATTAGGTGTCCACATTCCCCCCCTTAATCTGAAGGGATGTTGGTGAGTCCAAGCATCGTTCTGAATCTTTCAAGCTTTTCTCTTCCAAGCGCTTTGGTGAAGATGTCTACAACTTGCTCATTTGTGGAACAATGGCGGAGATGGATTGTTTTGGCCTCAACATGATGTCGGATCAAATGATATTTAGTATTGATATGCTTTGTACGATCATGAAACTTTGGGTTCTTGGCCAACTTTATTGCAGAGGGGTTGTCAATCATGAGTGGAGTTGATTGTACTTGTT
>APFE030279716.1:0-31961 GCA_000404065.3 Pinus taeda | reverse complement strand
TCATAAGTTGGACGACTTCAAGTGCAGAATGTGAGTCATAGAGCTCTTTCAGCTTTTGTAAAGCTTCAAAGGCAGTTGTACATGTTGTAAGGTGATGACTCACCTCCTTATTTACAGACGCTGCTATTAGTGCATGTGCTTTGTTGTTCTTGTTTTCCCAGATGGCAAGTTCTTTGTTTGATGTAGGCTTTTCTGGGTCACTGTCTCCTTCTCCGACACACACTCCTTTCCACAGCTCATTGAAAATGAGGGTGTGCTGTACCATCCGGGACCAGTCAGGATAGTTCTCCTTTCCAGTGAGAACTATTCCTATCATAGAGATGATTGAATGCATTTTGTAAAGGTTACTTCTGCTGATATAAAAAACTTTTGCTGATATATACTTCTGATGAGAAAAATACTCTTAAAAAAACTTCTGCTGCTTTTAAAAAATGATTTTGATATGGAGAATTACTGTGTATATCTCTGTTTTAAAAAATGATTTTGGTATGGAGAAAAAAATCATTTAAAACTCTGCTTTATATCACCATATATATATGCAAAATCATTCAAAATCAGGCCATATTCAAAATTCTCTTATCACCATATTTGTTTCTGCTTTAAATCACCATTGCTACACTTCAAAATTCTGTTACAATATATATCAGGCTATAGCACTACCATAACAAATACTTTCTCAACACACAAAAGCTCAGCCTGTATGGTATCCACTAAAGCCAAACCGATTATAGTTACTTTAATTGCTTGGACGATTGAACAACTCAGACCGGACAAGTACTAATAACTACAGAGTCGCGGGCTGCTACAGCAAGAAGATCAGCGCATGACACCACTGATCTTATCCACCATTCCAAACCTTCTGACCGAATTCAGGTTGGGTTTTGCTGTTTTTATTTTTCCCGTGAAGTGGGCAGTGTCATCAAGCAGAATCAAAGCATCGCAACCCTTAACAAAGCAGTCATACCAGCAGTCATGAAAATGCAGACGAAGCAAAGAAGCAGCGAATCTTGCTTCCTGTTTCATAGCATCTTCTACACCAGATTTAATGATAGACAAGGCCTCGGGACAGGATTTGTCATAATAGTTGGGAGTCAAACCATTAGAGCTTTGAGCATGTCTTCGTTCCTCTTGGATCCACGGTCATTCGAACTCTACTCACGCAGGATCGAACTACTCAGTTTATTGAAGCTTCATAACGTTGCAGAAAGGCGAAGGGCCAGGGGTTTCAATGGTATGATTCTCGGTGCGTTCTCAATAAGCAAGCAAGGCGTAACAGTCATATGTTACCAAAGCGTTTCAATGGTTTGATTCTCGGTCCATACTCAATAAGCAAGCAAGGCGTTTCAATAAGCAACAGTCATACGTTACTAATCCAGGCGTTTGCAGGCAGCCGCAGTCTCCAGGCAGCGGCAGTCTCCAAGCAGCACCAGGCTCGAGGTATTCCAGGGATGTCAGAGACTGAGCAGCTCTCAAGCAGGAGTTACTATTTCTGGGACCTGTGCTCTGATACCATGTCAGGCCAGGGTAACTCCAGAATTAATGAGCGAGAGAAAACTGATGATCTTATTCATTAGGTAACATACACTTATATACACAAATAAAACGGATCAGTTCATCTTCTGGATGACTGTCCAGTTCACCCATCCGTTTCGGATTAGGTGTCAACACCATCAATTCCTCAAATCCAAGAATTACATTATTGTTGAGAAGAGTAGTCCTGAATATATACCATTCAGGTGGCAGTCCTCCAAGAGTTATGAGTGTCATTTCCCTGTCAGGAACTACTTCCCCAATAAATAGGAGATCATTCTTGATCTCGGTGATCCTTAAGAAATATGCTTGCATACTCTCATCTTGCCCTTCTTAATTTCCTTCAGCGTATTTCTAAGGAGAAAAACTTGATTTGCATCATTAACTTTAAATAAACTCACAAGTCTATCGTAGATTTCCTTGGAGGTGGTCAACTCAGAAACATAGGCCACTAGGCGCTTGTCAATAGAGTCCTGGATGATCTTCCTTGCTTTGACTTCTCCCTTGGTCCATTTTTTCCTAGCAACAGCAGATGCATTTGATGGAGGCTCAACAATCTTTCCTCTCACATAGTCCAATACTTCCTGCTCTTCTAATGTTAGATAGAGAGAAATCTTTCATCTGTGATAGTCAGACTTCTCACGGAGTTTGTCTTCAGCAAGGAAGTGTGTTGAAGACCCCATGACTTCTTTAAGATCGTTTCAACAGCCTTCGGTGGTTGCTCTCGCTCTTGCTCTTGCTTGGGCTTTGTCTTCACCTCAGCTCTGATACCATGTTAAATTATGGTATGTTCTATGCTTAGAGTAGTTTACTTTTTTTCTTCTTATTAGCCACTATTTAGCAATCACATAAGCATAAAGTAAATTTCGGATAGAACATTAAAAGATCGACAGTAAACAAGCCAAGACAAGAGACACGAGATGTGGTGGCTAGCCAGGGACAAACCCCAATGCGGGGAAACACTTTGATCAAATCTTCTTTTATCTTCAATAATTCAGCACAGAGAGAGAGATAGTACAATATCACTAATCAGTGATTTACAACAGTAGCAATGAAACCCTTGAACAACAATAGCAAAAGGGATCAATCAGCTCCCAAAATGTCCTCAAGACAACCTAGGAGAACTCAGTCTCCAACAGAAGTAGTCGCAGCCCAAAACAGTCAAAGTAAGATGGTCAAAACAGCAATGAATGCTACAACATACTGCAGCCATCCCTAACCAGTCAACGTTGTCATGAATGTGCCCTCAAACAATCAATGCAGACTTGTTCAGCTCTTCGGCTAGCATAGGAGAGGCTACCCACACAAGGCCGCAGTCAATGGAGGCAATATGTTGGTCAGCGCACACCTAAACCATTTGCTGCACCTTCCTGCGTCCTTGCTGCCCTAACTGCGTCCTCCTCCAATGCTACCCTAGCTGCGTCCTCTTTCCCACATGAGATCTGTGTCCTCCTTCCTTTGTATACCCAAGAGACAAGGAAGAAATGAGATGATGAGATGAGTTGAGATATGACTCAACCTCTCCTCTATTTATATGCAAAGCTGGGCAAGAGTGTCACACACTTAACTGCTGGCCGACCTTGACAATTTGTCAAGTAATTACAAATAAATTCATATCTCCATAAATACTTGTCGGAATCGGATGATCTTTAAATCAATCCTACACCTCTCGACAAGAGGAATCTAGGAAAAATATTAGCTACCATAAATGAGGTGACCCACATGGAGTTTGGCCCTAGTTGCCAATTTTAACAACAACTTATGATGAAAAAAGTAGGAAAAGTAAATCAGTCGTTGAAGTGGTAGAATTTTCACATGGTATCAAAGCAAGGTTATCAGAGACAAAAAGGGAAAATCAGTTATGGGTTGAGACCACGATGCAGAGACATCCACCTCAAGGGACTCATGCATATTTTTAGAAGACTGCACAAGAGAGAGAGATTTCGATTTCTTTATGTTGGCTTCCAGGTTGGAAGAAGAAGTGGCGTGCATGACTAGTGCTGCATCATCAAAAGTATGGTATATAGATAGTGGAGCCTCGTGGCATATGACAGGAATCAGGGAATGTTTCTCAAAATATCAAGAAGAGAAGATGAACTTTCAGATCACCATGGGGAACAAGGCAAAGTGTACTTGAGTAGGAAAGGGTACCATAGCTTTTCAGACAGAATCGGGAGAGCGGTTCCATGCCACAAATGTGTTGCATGTGCCAAGATTGAGGATGAACTTACTTTCCGTGTCACAACTACAAGGCAAGGGCTATGACGTCTACTTCATCAAAGAAAAGGTATACGTCAAACACCTGGGCTAGAAAAAGAAAGTGCAAATCGGGATCAAAAATAATCGGTTGTACATATTACAACTAGAATCTCCAATGGCACTAATAGGCAGTCATGGGGACAAAGACTTGAATGAACTATGGCACAGAAGGATGGGTCACTTGCACCATGGAGCTCTGAGAATTCTCAAGAGCACTGTAACAAGAATTTCGGATCTGAGTACGGAACGAGATGATGTATGCAAGGGATGCACTCTAGGAAAGTGTGCCAAGGCGGCATTTCCTAGGAGCAGCCATAGGGCCAAGAGTGTACTAGGCTTGATACACTCAGATATCTGCGGGCCTATGTCTGTTAAAGCTCTCAGCGGTGCTGAGTATTTCCTTACTTTCATTGATGACCACTCAAGGAAAACTTGGATCTATTTTTTGAAAACCAAGGATAAGTCTTTCTGTCGATTCAAGGAGTTCAAGGCTCTAGTGGAGAATCTGACAGGTAAGAAAATAAAAGTCTTGTGCTCAGATAATGGTGGAGAATATGTCGATAAGGACTTCACTGATTTTTGTGCTAAGAAGGGCATCAAAAGAGAGTGGACAGCTCCCTACAATCCGAAGCAGAATGGGGTGGTAGAAAAGAAAAACAGGACTATTGTAGAAGCATCTAGGGCCATGCTGTCTGTTCAAGATATGCCAAAATTCCTGTGGGCAGAAGCATGCAACACAGCTGTCTACGTTCAGAACAAGACCCCTCATCGGTCATTGGGAAAGATTACTCCAGAGAAAGTCTTCACTAGGAAGACACTTGAAGTCAATCATTTCAGGATATTTGGGAGTTTGGCATATTGTCACATACTCGAAGAAAAGAGGAAGAAGCTGGATCGGACTGCAGAAAAGGGGTATCTGGTAGGATCAGTGTTGTTAAAATCGCGATATTATTAATCGCGATAATTTCAATGAAAAGAGAAAATCGTGCTTAGTAATCGGATTTTTTTTTGCCTAATTTTAAAAAAAAATCATGATTTTTTCCAAAAAATCGCGATTTTTACTGAAACATCGTGGGAGGCTCTGGCGACGCTTGTTAAAAGGGAAAAACACAATTTTTTTCATTTCATTTGGACAACAGAGCGCGCAATGGGGTTTGGAGACTTGGAGTGTTGGAGGCTTGGAGATTTTGCCATTTTGGAGCTAAATCAACTACGTGGAGGAAAAAATCAAAGAGTGTGCTAAGGAGGAGACTGATTATCTCCATAAAACTGGTATGGGCACCAATGTGTTTTGTTTTCATTGTTTTGTAACTTTGTTTTTGTTTGTTTCAATGTTTTTGGTCGGATTTGGAATGGGGATTTTGACATTTGTCCAATGTAATTTTTTTTTAGTTTTCTTGGTTGGGTTTGGAATGGAGTTTTTGACATTTGTCCAATGTATTTTTTTTTAGTTTTTTTGGATGGGTTTGGAATGGGGTTTCTTAAATTGTATGTAATTTTTTTTTAGTTTTTGTACAATGTAAATAGTAAAATACTAAATTGTAAGTTTGTAACTTGTAAATACTAAATTGTAATCCTTATTTTCCCATAGGTTCACCAAAATACCATTCAAGTTTTCAACTTCAAAGTTCAAGATCAAACATGCCAAGAAAATTTGACCCTTTCTGGGAATTTGGTGAGCCTAATGCTCCGAATGATAGACTAAACTTGACTTGCAAGTTGGGTGGGCACCATATGTCCAGGGGGTGTACAGATTGAAGTATCACCTTGCAAAAATCCCTGGATTTGATGTAGGGCCTTACAAAAATACAAATCCTGAACTCATCCAAAGAGACATGAAAGCATTGGAAACTTTAGACCACAATAGAGAAGCCAAAGAAGAAATGAAGAGGCAACTAAAAAAGTCAGCTGAACAAGCAAGTGCCACTGGTTCTACTACAACATCAACCAATCCGGTAGCTACCTCATCATTTTTTGTTCCTCGAACCACACCTAGTTCACAGCCATCTATCCATTCAATGCTAAAAAAAACTGACAAAGAACAAGTTGACAAGTTGCTAGCAAAATTTCTCCTTTGGAGTGATATTCCTTTCAACATTGTAAAGAATAAACCATTTTTCCAACATGCCATTGATACTATTGCAACTGTTGGCCCAGGGTACAAAATCCCTTCTTATCATAACATAAGAGACCGGATTCTTCAAAATGAAAAGCTTGACTGCACCAAAAGATTAGAGGATTTTAGGGCACCATGGGTACAAACAGGATGCATTGTGATGTCAGATGGTTGGACTAACCAAAAGGGGAGAACCCTTATAAACTTCTTGGTTATTTGTCCCAAGGGGACTATGTTTATCAAATCTGTTGATGCATCTGCACAAATCAAAGATACAAGAACTTTATGTGATTTTCTAGATGTGTTTATTTTGGAGGTGGGTGCAAAAAATGTTGTCCAAGTCATAATGGACAATGCTACAAATTATGTTGTTGCTGGTAGGATGCTTATGGACAGTCATCCTACTTTATTTTGGACACCTTGTGCTGCACATTGTATTGATTTAATGTTGGAGGACATAGGGAAAATTCCCTTTGTCAAAGATATTGTTGAGTCATCCAAAAACATTACAAAATTTATATATAACCATACATCTGTGCTTAGCTTGATGAGAAGATTCACCAACAACAAAGAGTTAGTGCGCCCTGCCATTACACGGTTTGCCACCAGTTTCATATCTCTTCAATCCCTCTTGAATTCTATGTGGGATGTGAAGAGAATTTTTCTTTTAGAGGAGTGGCGTGCTTTGCCAATGAGCCGCAAACTAGAGGGAGAGGCCGTAAACAGACTAGTTTCATACCAGGAAGACTTCTGGGCAAGAGTGCAGGAGGTGTGCGCCGTTACTGAACCTTTGGTAAAGGTTCTTCAGTTAGTTGATGGTGAGAAGCCCGCAATGGGCTATTTGTAAGAAGCCATGGACAAAGCCAAAGAAGCCATTCGAGCCTACTATGATGATAAGAGAGATGAGGGGTTTCAAAGACAACTCCTCCTATGGGGAGTGATTGATGAGCAATGGAACAACACACTCCATCATCCCATTCATGCTATTGGGATTTTCCTGAACCCCGCATTTTCTTACGCATGTGGGTTTGTATTTGATGCTAAGATCATGGACAGATTCTTATCTTGTGTCCAGAAGATGGTGCGATCTCCAGCAGAACGTACAGAGATATCTAAAGAAATTGAGACATATAGGATGGCAGGTGGCACATTTGGCTTTGACATGGCTGTGACTGATAGGACGATTAAAATGCCAAGTATTTTTTAGTTTGTAACTTTGTTTCAAATTTCATTCTCTTCAAATTCCATTTTTCTTATGTTTATTTATAATTTTGTTATAGATGCATGGTGGAGAATGTATGGTGCCAGGGTACCCCTTCTGAAAAAGCTTGCCATTCAAATCCTCAACCAAACATGTAGATCCTCAGGATGTGAACGCAACTGGAGTGTATTTGAAAAAATACACAACAAGAAGCACAACAGGTTAACACTTAAAAATTTAAAATATTGCAAATTTCCAAATAAATTTTTGAATTCATTAAACAATTTTTTTTATAATTATTAGTTATTATTTCATGATCTTTGTACAGGTTGGAGTCCCAACGACTTAATGACATGGTCTACGTCTACTACAATTTTCGATTGTGGGTGAGGCAACTTAAGAGGACACCTGATATGGAGGCCATCTCATTGGATGGGATTGACACCACTGCTGCATGGAGGGTTGAGGCCGAGCGGCTTCTCATGGAGTCTGTTGATGATTGATTAGTGCAGGATGTAGTGGAGAGGGAGGAGGAGGAGGAGAAGGATTTGGAGCAACAGGAGGAGGAGGTGACACCACCTCCCCGGGCTATCCCTGCTACCAATAGAGGACGTGGTCTACCTCCTATAGCTCCTACTTCTAGTTCTCCAGCTTCTAGAGCACAGCAGACTCCACTTCCAACTCCACCAGCACTAGCTTCTACATCTAGAGGGAAAGGGAAAGCTATAGCATTTTCTCGCAAGAGGGGCAGATGAAATCAATAGTATTAGTTATTTTGTTCATTTCATTGTATATGACATTATGACTCATAATATGAGATACATTATTATATTTTTTGTTGATATTTTGAGGCTGAGTTCGGACTCAGGAGTCAGGACTTACTATTCAGGACATAATTCACTGTTATGCATGATTTTAGCACTAAAAATGATATTAAACATCTTATATATTAGTTCTTTTATCATATTTATGTGTCAATGTATTTATTTTACGTTGTAGATGGTTTAGATATTAAAAAAATTGAAAAAAAATGAATATTTTTGTACCAAACGATTTTTTCCCGATTATTATAATTTTTTCCGATTTTTTCCTCGCACCGATATTATCCCGATAACGATTAGTGCAACAATGGGCAGGATATAGCGAGAACGCTAAGGCATATAAGATCTATCTTCCAGGGAGCAGGAAGTGTTAATCAAGGTTGTCATTGATGTCAATATAGCATTGACTGAGATGTCAATATTCTTGAGATGCCTAGTTCTAGACAATGATACCATGACTCTTGGTGGTTGGTTGACTAGAACAACATCAATGAAGATGTCAAGTCACGAAGAAGTCAAACCACTAATTAAGGAAGACATAAGAAGTACTTGATCTAATGTTGCATGCACTTGATGATCTAGACTTTAACTCTTGATGACATATGGAGGACTGCACGTGATAATGCCATACCCTTGAATGATCACATGATTGGAAGATTAGATGGATTATCTCTCTTGATGATTGGAATGACAAATTAATGGAGGCTGCACTATAACATATCACTGCATGATTATGCGATGACATGGATGATACACTCATTGTTGGACACTATCATGATGACGTGGATGTCCTACATGATCCTATGATGATGAAGAAGCCAAATAATGGAGAAGATAAACAATAAAGAAACCAAACAAAGAAGCCATACTATCCTAATCATTTTCTGCACTAAATAATTTAAGGACAGTCACATTAAAAATGATTTTTCACCTCCTTAGAGGCAGAATTCTTCCATGAGACCTACACCATCTTAAAGAGCATAATTTTGCCTTTCCAACGAGCTATTACTGAGCCTGAAACTCAAGCAGTTTAGGAGATATGAATTTTACAAGTTGAGGAAATTAATTCTGGTCGCTGAGCCGACCTAAACATGTCAACACATGTCGGCTTGCATTTTAGACGTGGCTGTTCATTTAAGGACGGCAAAAGGTATATAAATAAGAGGTTAGACCTTTGTTTTTGAGGAGCAATTTTGTGATCAATTCAGATAAGAAGTATAGGAGCAGATAAGAGGTTGAGGAGGACACAAAAGTTTATTGTTTGGATTGTTTGGGTAAATTATGTGATTGGGTTACCTTAGGCTTGTGGACAGCTCAGACTCGGACAGTCATCTATTTTGTGGTCTGTCACCTAAAAGGCTGGATCTATGGCTAAATTTCTGTGTTGAGGAGTTTTTTTCTCTACACAAAACAGAACACAGCCTTTGTGTGACTTTTACAAGATGGCCACAGGGCTAAACATCAGCTTCAGCCTTGTGAACTAAGCTTGGATTAGTATTCTTCAGTCCTGTGGCACTGTTTTAAATTCAGACTTGGGTACAGTCACCTTTTGAGACTTGTTTTACCTCTGTTTTGGGCTGCAGTTAGGTACAGGTAAATAGACAAGGCCTGTTCCTTAGTGAGCAGAGTGCTGTTGGGTGAGAACAGGGGTTGGTATTCAGTCCAACAGGCCAGCAAGGTAACAACAGCTAGAGGAAGAAACTTTGCCACAGTGTTGGAGTCATATAAAGCCTCAGAATTTATTGCAGATTTTGGTCACCTGTGGAGGCTCACTCTTAGAACCCAAAACCTTGATCTAAAGCTTTACAATTTCGGATTTGTGACAAGTGTGTGAATAGTCGCTGTGGAGCTCGGATCCATTTTGGAGGCACAATTTAATAATTCAGACCTGTAGAGGGCTTGGATTTAGCCTTGAAGACTCGGACATGGAGCAAACCTTGGCATCACTTTAGAGCTGTTTGCTTAGAGGGCAGATCTTCAGAATTCATTGAAGAGGAATTTGTTCCATTTTTAAGGCAGGGATAGAGGGTGTTAAGAGAAGCCAAGCAGACATCCTTAAAGAATTCCCTTGGAGCTTTGCCAGCCTATTTGAAGATCAATGTTTGAGGAGTATTGATTAGACTTTCATTTGGAAGCACCCTATTGAAGACATCCTTAAGACCAACTCCTGAAGACAACCTTGGAGTAGCATACCTCAGTTGAAGGAGCAGCCCATTGACATCTTTTGGAAGACTTGTAGAAGTTGATATTGAAGACACTCATAGAGCTGCCTATTGAAGATACCTTGAAGGATACTTGAAGATATTTGGAAGACTTGTAGAAACTGGTCTTGGAGATATTATTAAAGACCATGATGCATTGTTGATGTCATCATGAGGTGACCTTGGAGAAATTGTTTGGTGACATGAAGAGCAGTGGCGATACCTTCTAAGAAGATAAGGTTGTCATTGATGATGTAGCATGAAGACTACAATGAAGATTGATAGGGCTCGGCAAAGAAGACCTTGGGAGTCGTGAAGTACAACTAAACATATCTTGAGAAAGTAAAGCAAGGGTTGGAGCCGAAGAGGTTGGAGCCTCGAAAAGACAAGGTTGGTGCCTTGGTTGGAGCCCTAGAGGATCGGAGTCCTCAAGAAACCAAGTCGGAGCCTGAACCAGATATAGGGTTGGAGCCCTTGAAGTTGGTGCCTCAAAATTGACAAGGTTGGAGCCTTGGAAGTCCAAGTCGGTGCTTGGCAAATACAAGTTGAAGCCTGGAAGATTGAGGTTTGGTGTCCTTGGAGTTGGTGCCTTAAATAAAATAGGGTCAAAGCCCTAGAGGTCGAAGCCTCACTAAAGTCCAAGTAGGTTCTTGGCACATCCCAGGTTGGACCCTGGGTGTCTTCATCAAGGGTTGGAGCCCTACCTATATTGTACTTGATTCATTGTAAGGATTATATTAATAAAAGCAGTTATTTCTATTGTTCATTTTGTGTTCTAAATATAAGTGATCTAATTGGTAAAAGTAACAATTGAAAAGAAATACTAATTCACCCCCCCTCTCAGTATTTCCAATAGGAAGGTAGTAGTACGACGAGATGTAAAGTTCATGGAGAACAGAACTTCAGAAGATCTCGCGAAATGCCTTCCGAGGAGCAGTTGAAAGAGGATCCATTGGTCATGCCTCTTCAACCAACGGAAGTGAAGAATCCTTCATCAGATCAGGAAGATTCTCAAGATGAGGTAGAGGAGAAAACAGAAGCACCTGTTGGCAGAGAAAGAACCAGCAGGGAACTTCGTCAGATTCTGCATCATGCAAAGAGCTTCATCGAAGAGCCAAGGAACAGTAAAAGGGAGCAAAAACAACCAAACAGGTATCAGGGGTTAGTATCTCAGGATGGAGAGCCTGCCAGCTTCAAGGAGGCATCTCAACATCAGGTCTGGCTAGATGCGATGGTGGAGGAGTATAACTTCGTAATGGTAAATGATATCTAGGAGGTGGTGTCAAGGCCTCAAGACAGATCTGTGGTAGGTTCAAGATGGATTTACAAGATCAAATATGCTGCAGACGACAATATTGAAAAATACAAGGCCAGGTTTGTGGCTAAGGGGTATGCTCAAAAAGAAGGGATTGACTGAGCAAACCTTCGCCCCGGTAGCCAGGTATACATCTATTAGGACCGTGATATCTCTTGCAGCCCATATGGGATGGGAGATCCATCAGATGGATGTCAAGATGGCATTCCAGAACGGGGTAATAGAAGAAGAAGTATACATTGAACAACCAGAGTGCTTTGAAACTCATGAGAAGAAGTCTCATGTATGCAAACTGAAGAAAGCCTTGTATGGGCTGAAGCAGGCACCAAGAATATGGTATGGTCAAATAGATGGCTACTTGCAGAAGATGGGGTTTTTCAAGAGTGACGCGGATCTGAATCTCTACTATCTGGTCATAGAGAGCGAGCCACTTACCTTAATATTATATGTGGATGATCTCTTCCTGACAGGATCATTCGGACTTATTGAACACTGCAAGAAGAATCTAGCCATAGAGTTTTATATGAAGGATCTGGGACAAATGCACTATTTTCTAGGGTTGGAAGTTTAGCACCAGAAAGGAGAAATCTTCCTTGGGCAAGGAAGGTATGCTACAAAAATTCTGAAAAGGTTCAGGATGGGACACTGCAGACCTATGGCTACGCCAATGATCACCAATTGGAAGAAGATGGATACATCAGAAGACCAGGATGTCGATCCCACCCTATATCGACAGCTCATAGGATCCTTGATGTATCTACTATCTAGTCAATACCAGGCCAAATATTTGCTACGCTGTCAACACCCTCAGTCAGTTCATGTTGGAACCATGTAAGAACCTTGATTTCAAATTAATTTTAAATACCAGAACATGAAATTTGAATACTGAATTTGAAAGATTAATCTAATGAATACCAACCTATCTTCTTTGCTGCAAATTTGTCTGCTCTGTTGCAAATTCTTGTCCAATTATGTTACCAAAACAGCCAAAACCTCCCTGCCAAACTGGGTACAACCTAGGTACTCAGTGTCAGAAAGCTTTCCAATTGAAGCAATCTGATTCCCCCATGCCCAAAAACTCCAGTATAATCAAGACTCAAGTTCCCTTCCTAGTACCACCGTATTCCTAAATTGTTCTCATCTCTGCTCCCTCCATAAAAATGGTTTTTTTCTCCCCTTTCAAGATTTCCTTCCTTCTTTTATTTCCTCATCCACCGCCTTCTTCTCATCTCTATGTCAATATTTTGGTTACATGTAACTTTTATGAAATCAAATCTCATTTGATTTCGTTGATTTTATTTGGATACGAAATTTTGATTTAATAAAGTTTATTTATTATTTTAATGAATTAATTTAATTTAGTTAATTTAATTTATAATTCTTTTTAATTAATCTATGTTATTATTTTATTTATAGGTGAGTCATTACATACATCCCTCCTTCCAAAAACTTCGTCCCAAAGTTAGGGTTTCTAAAATATATTAGTGATTAATGTGCATATATGTCTTTATATTTCAAGATTGAATTCGTTTTATATGGGTATTTAAAATTTTGTTTCCTTAAATGTTTTATGATTTTACAACTAGAATATTCATGTTCTGCTTCCATCCTATCCGTCCTCTACTAGAGTGTGCCATGGCGTCAGCTATACTAATTAACCATTCATAGGCTCTCAAGGGTATCAGCGTCAATTATATCATCCTGATTTCCCAGTAGGCATCTGACAGTCATCATCACACGTCTAGGGCAGCATGATTCGCACAGTCCTCCCATGACTCCAAGTTTTGGAGGATAAATAGTGGGCAATACCTCCACCCCTCCTAGTGGGACCTGAGTCAATGCTCTTTCATTGAACCTCATTGAGTCTTAATTGTACTGAAGTTTTTGTCATCACGTGGTTGTTTGGTAACAATGATATCTGCAACGTAAACACTTGTCCATGTATTATAACATATGCATCAGTATATATAAAATAAACAGTTTTTGTATAGCTCATACATGTTGTTATCTCCAGTATAACATATTTGGTCATGTCTTGCTCATGTTATTGACTTTCATATTGAAATTGTAATCATTCTCTTATTTCTATCTCATTAATTATATCGATATGCATAAATGAAGCAAAATTTATAATATCTTCATTCCTATCATAATTCATGATTTAGATTTTATAGCAAGATTAATCAAATATCGAATTTCATCTTGCTATCCATAACTCAGTAAAGTTAATTTAAATAACATATTTCATCTTGGTATCCACGTACTAGTAGAATTGAGCAGATAATATATATCATATTTCAATAATATAAAATTTCATGTTTATATGTGATCCTTCCAAAAATGGTTCTGAGTATCTAATTTAAAGTAAAGTAAATATATACAAAATATGGCTTAAAGTTCTTCAAAATTGACACAAGTTGGGGTATTTTTGATATATGATTTCTATATCTTTCCAAGTAGCCGATCCAAGACTATACTTCTCCCACTGAACCTTAACCTGGTCTACCAGACGATTCCTGAGCTGTCGAACCCTACGTTTCAGTATACGTTATGGTTCGACCGAAATGATTCCCTCGTCTGATACCTGCAATTCCTTCCATTGAAGGTTATGAGATTTGTCAACTATGTAATGCCTTAATACAGATACATGAAATACATTATAAACTCTACGCAAGTGAGGTGGCAGTGCAAAACGGTAGGCGACAGGTCCAACTCTTTCCATGACTTTAAATGGTCCGATAAAGCGGGGTGACAACTTTGTCCCTTTTCTGAATCAGATAGTGTTTTTATTTGGTTTGATGCGGATGAAAACTTAATCCCCTACTTCATACTTCTATCATTTCTGTGGGCATCAGCATAACTCTTTTGTCTATCCTGTGCTTCTTTTAACTGTTGTCTAATTTGTTTTACTTGTTCCTCCATCTCTTGGATTAATTATGGCCCTATTATCACCCAATCTTCTAACCTATCCCAACTTAACGGTGTTCTGCAAGGTCTGCCATATAATGGTTCAAATGGAGGCATTATGATTGAACTGTGGTAACTGTTATTGTATGCAAATTCGACTAAGGATAAGTATTTTTCCCAGTGTGATTGCTGATCCATAACGTACATCCTCAACATATCTTTTAGTACTTGATTTACCCTTTCTGTTTGCCCATCAGTCTCAAGATGATAAACTATGCTCAAATTTAGTTGAGTTCCTAATGCTGAATGCATACACGTCCAAAATCTTGAAGTGAATCGTGAGTCTCTATCTAATATGATCTTCTTAGGTACTCCATGAAATCTAATAATTTCATTTATGAATACTCGAGCTATGTCAGCAACTTCGTATCTCTTACGGGAATGAAATGGGCGCTTTTCGTTAATTTATCCACCACAACCAAAATGGCATTGTGCCTTTGTGGAGTGAGAGGTAGTCCAATGATAAAATCCATAGAAATGATCTCCCATTTGCTCATAGGAATATCATGAGGTTGCAGGAGACCTGCTGGATGACAATGATCAGCTTTTACTTGTTGACATTCAAGATATTTTGCAACGAATTGAATGATATCGCGCTTCATGCCCGACCAAAAAAAGAGTTTCTTAGTATCAGTATACATTTTCTTTACTCCGAGATGTGCACAATACACTGCTTTGTGGGCTTTCTTAATGTTAAAATTGGCAACTAGGGTCAAACTCCATGTGGGTCATATTATTTATGGCAGCTGATATTTTTATTGGATCTCTCTCATTGAGAGGTGTAGGATTGATATAAAGATCATCAGATTCCAATAAGTATTTATGAAGTTATGAATTTATTTATGTTATGGACAAATTGTTAAGTCAGCCAGCAACTTATGTAGGCTCAGAAGCCCAACGTCATGTCTATTCAACCTCTATGTCTTAGTATAAATAGAAGAGGACTTCAAGTCATTTCTACACATACTTGGATCTCTTCTTCTCTCTACTTGTCTTTGGGTTTTAGTAGGAGATATCCTAAAGAAAAGCCGAAATAGCCAGAAAAGCTGAAACTGTCGGAAAAGTCAAAAAAGTTGGAACTGCCGAAAAAGCCAGAAATACTAGAAAAGTTGGAACTGTCAAAACTGCCGAAAAAGCCAGAACTACTGGGAACTACCGAAACAGCCGGAGCATCTGTCTCCGAAGGAAGGCAGCATGATGTATGAGATCATGGGCAGCATAATAAGCAGCATGATGATATGAGCATGGGCAGCATAATCATGCATGATAATATGAGTATGGGCAGCATGATGTATGAGATCATGGGTAGCATGATGTATGAGATCATGGGCAGCATAATAAGCAGCATGATGATATGAGCATGGGCAGCATAATGATGCATGATGATATGAGCATGGGCAGTATAATGATGAATGAGATCATGAGCATGGGCAACTTGATGATGAATAAGACCATGGAAGATGCGGCATGATGAGCAGCATGAAGATGAGAGCAGCTCAGTCATCAAGGTTCAACACATGTGACAGTACAGCAAGGTGTCACACGGTAATGTACAGCAAATAGACGAGATGCAGAACTATGATAGGTGAACGAGTCACCTAAGAGAATCATTCGAAGTTATATGTCTTCAACTGATCTCATGCCGATATCAAAAGTCAAAGTGATTGACTTCTATTGTAAATGTACTATCTCTCTCACTTTCTCTGCTGAACTTTTAAGAACATATAAGAAGAATTGATCAAGGGTTTCCCCACATTGGGGTTTGTCCCTGGCTAGCGCCACATCTTGTGTCCTCTTGTCTTGGATTGTCTTCTGCAATTTATATTTATGTTATATCTGTAGTTTACTTTATGCTGATGTGATTGCTAATGTGGAAAAGAAATTGAATAAATTTCTCTAGCATAGAACATACCTAAAATTAACATAGTATCAAAGGTGAGGTGAAGACAATGCCCAAGCCAGAGTGAAAGAGCAATCACCAAAGACAATAGGGACACGATAAAAGGATCAATGAGTTCCACATCTCTCTTCTAAGTTCGCTAAGGGTGAAGTTGAAGCAGAGAATATTATCAGAATGGCACAGCGGAAGATCACTTCATTGGGAAGTTCAGACCTAAGGGTGGAAGGAAAGGCAGATGCCTTGATTGCAATAAGTTCGGCCATCATGCAAAAGAGTGTCTGAATAGCAAAGAGACATCTCTTAATGAAGATAACAATCATTCGAGGGACACCTTCAATGATCAGAGGAATGATAAGTAATGCAGGTCATCAAGGAAATGGTCGACTCTTCAAAGAAAGCAAGGAACCCCAGAATCTCTTTTATGTACCTGATCGCAAAAAGAATTTTGTGTCCATCTCGGAAATGGAAGTTTAAGGTTTCAAGGTGGCACTCATCGATGGAAAGGTACATGTTTGAAAATAGATTTTTCAAAGATATTTTAGAGTTCAAGGTTGTATCAAGTCCACTGGGGACCATGTCCATTAACTCAGCACTGGAGGTATGTGAGTCAGATGGTGGCCGGGATGCCTGAATTCAAAAAGAGCATGAAGGTACATGTCTGAGATGTACCGAAGGAAAATCTTACAAGGGGACCATTCCCCTCATGTAGCAGGTCCATAGGTTTGGAACAACCCGTGGAGTTTAAGATACATGAAAGGGAATCTCATGTATACAGGTGGAAGAAAGCCCTGTATGGCTTGAAGCAAAATGCCCGGCGCGTAGTATGAGAGGATTGATAGCTGTTTGATGAAGCTGAGATTCACTAGGAGTGAAACCGATCCAAACCATTACCCGAAGGTTGTGGATGATAGACCTCTCATATTGGCACCTCATAAGGACGATCTATTTCTGACAGGTGCAGACGCTCTCATTTGCAGAAGTAAGAGGGAGTTGGATTCCGAATGTGGAATGATAAACTGCAAGCCTGTGACTACCTTGAGGATATTAACTTTCAGAAGTTAATTTGGTAGTGATGTCGGACCAGATTTGGGAAATGCCTTTGAGTTTCATAAGCTCAATCACGTTGATGTTCTTGGTGAACTCTGGCCATATGTTTTGAAGTTAGCATGGTGAGCTCATATTTTGTTGAGCCTCACTGGATTGGTGCCAAGAATCCTCTGAGATATCTTCGGGACACAATCTCTCATGGATTGAGATACACTGCCGGAAATATGAAAACTGCATGATTATTCGAATGTTGACTGGGCAGGCAGTGTGGAGGATCACTATAGCACTTCTCAATGCTGGTTCTCTTTGGATTCTGCTTCGATATCATGGATGAACAGGAAGCAGAAATCGGTTGTTACAAGTACCGCCGAGACCGGATACATAACTACGAGTATGACCTCGTATGAAGTTGCCTGGTTGTGGGAATTCTTCAGTGAGTACACATGATGAATACCACTGTGATTCTCTGTGACAACCAGAGGTGGGATTCGATTATTGAGGAATCCCATATTCAATGACTGCTCCAGCAGATAGACATCAGATACTGCCTTATCTGGGATATGGTAAGTCAATGAGCAAGGAGGCTCCATTGCACTAAGATGATGTACAGGTCGCTACACTTTGTTAGAGCCCCGAGAAAAGATCAAATTTGTGATTTTCCCGAACGACTTGGATTTGTCGAGAGATCCTTGTAAAAGGGTCCTGGGGGCTTGCAGTTCTTACTGGAGCAACATACAACCACAGGGTGACTCACCCTCCCCTGGTGGTGCGCACTGGGACAGGATGATTCACTCTCCTGTGGACAGGATGATTCACTCTCCTTTGGACAAGATGATTCGCTCTCTTGTGGGACAAGATGATTCGCTCTCTTGTGGGACAGGATGATTGACTCTCTTGTGAGACAAGATGATTCGCTCTCTTGTGGGACAGGATGATTTTCTTTCCTGTGGACAGGATGATTAATTCTCCTGTGAGGTCTGGATGATGTGTTCTCCATGACGATTGTGTAGCAGGATGATTAGTTTTCCTGTGAGGTCTGGATGATGTGTTCTCCATGACGATTGTGTAGCAGGAAGATTAGTTCTCCTGTGAGGTCTGGATGATGTGTTCTCCATGACGATTGTGTAGCAGGATGATTAATTCTCCTGTGAGGCCTGGATGATGTGTTCTCCATGGCGATTGTGTAGCAGGATGATTAGTTCTCATGAGGACAAGATTGATTAAGTTATCCTATCAAGGCATCCTACCCATGCAGTCTGGGACTCATGGGAAGTACCTCTCATCTGATCAATGAGCAGGGAAATGAGGATAGGGGCCATAGTAGTACCGATGGACGCATCGTTGTATCTACCGTACTCCCTATGCTAGGATGACCTTCAATGATCTGGGATCAATGATACTGGTCTGGGACCAATGGTAGGAGTTGTACCCACTATGACACTGACTTCGAGTCGAGGACTAGTCTGGGACCAGTGGTACATACTCTAGGACTGACTTCGAGTTAGTAGAGTGCTGGTCTAGGACCAGTGGTAGGAGTTGTACCTACTATGACACTAACTTCGGGTCGGTTGAGGACTGGTCTGGGACCAGTGGTACACACTCTGAGACTGACTTTGGGTCAGTGGAGAATGGTATGACACATTCTCGATCAATTCTTCTTCTTCATGGTTCAGCAAAGCTAAGTTGAGCAGAGTAGAGCAGAGCCAGCAGAGCTAGCAGAGCAGTGCAGGGCACTGATGCAGAGATAGTACAGTTGAACACATGGATCAGCAGATGGAGTTCTTGCTAATTGAGAGGGAGTGTTAAAATTGGAAACTAGGGCCAAACTCCATGTGGGACATATTATTTATGGCAGCTGATATTTTTATTGGATCCCTCTCATTGAGAAGTGTAGGATTGATCTAAAGATCATCAGATTTCAATAAGTATTTATGAAGTTATGAATTTATTTATGTTATGGACAAATTGTTAAGTCAGCCAGCAACTTATGTAGGCTCAGAAGCCCAACGTCATGTCTATTCAACCTCTACGTTTTAGTAGAAATAGATGAGGACTTCAAGTCATTTCTACACACACTTGGATCTCTTCCTCTCTCTACTTGTCTTTGGGTTTTAGTAGGAGGAGTTATCCTAAGGAAAAGCCGGAATAGCCAGAAAAGCCAAAACTGCCAGAAAAGTCAGAAAAGCCGGAACTGCCGGAAACACCGGAAAAGCCAGAAATATTGGAAAAGCTGGAAAACACAAAAATGTCGAAACTGTCGTCAAAGCCGAAACAGGAAGAAAAGTCGGAACTACCGAGAACTGCCGAAACAGCCGAAGCATCTATCTCCGAAGGAAGTCAGCATAATAAGCAACATGATGATATGAGCATGGGCAGCATAATGATGCATGATAATATGAGTATGGACAGCATGATGTATGAGATCATGGGCAGCATAATAAGCAGCATGATGATATGAGCATGTGCAGCATAATGATGCATGATGATATGAGCATGGGCAGTGTAATGATGAATGAGATCATGAGCATGGGTAGCTTGATGATGAATAAGACCATGGAAGATGTAGCATGATGAGCAGCATGAAGATGACAGCAGCTCAGTCATCAAGGTTCAACACAAGTGACAATACAGCAAGGTGTCACACGATAATGTGCAGCAAATAGATGTAATATTCCTAATTAGCCATGGCTAATTGGAATATTCGATTTTTGTTCAATTTTTGCCTTCTATAGTTATTTGTAAATAAAAAGTGAGGAAGGGGGATGTAACTCACCTTTAGAATAAAAAGCCACTTCCTAATAGCACAACGTTGTGACTTAAAGGGGAGCCAAGGGGGCCAAAGGGGGACGCATAAATGGAGCCCACGCAGACACATGGAGGAACTGCGCAAGAGGGAAGAAACACGTGGCAAGAGGAGAAACAAGCAGGAGGAGGTGAGCCTTGGGATTGAGAGAGGAAAAGGCTATAAAAGAGAGAGTAACCCCCTCACTTTGATCATTCAGCCATGTGCATTTTGAGCTAGTCGTTTGAACTTCTGAACACGCTGGCTGTTTAGCTAGTCTGCAGCATTGTTTAGTACATTGAGTGTCTCCATTCGGAGATCTCACCCTTAGCCCCGGGGGACTTCGAGTGCCTGTTTGGGCAAGGTATTTCCATTGGCATTTCAGAAGTAGTTTTATCAGCATTTCAGCAGCAGTTTCATCAGCGTTTTGGAGGACTGCGCAGCATTGAGAGAGGGATGCAGTTCTTTCTAGCAGTAGTGTTGGATTGGGGTTTTGCAGGAGGATTTATTCTGGGTGATTGAGCAAGGGACTAGCCCTTGTCTATTGGAGCATTTCAGGCACAGTTTCATGCAGAGTTGAGAGGGATTTCCTTCAGTGGCAGCGCAGAGCTTTGAGGAACTGCGCAGAACCCCAAGGGGGTGATTTTCGAGGGTCGGCTATTCCAGGAGAGCTTTCTGGGTTTTTTTGGGTTTCTTGAGCAGAGCCCGATTCCAGAGTTTCACCATTTTCCGAGGAGGGGAGCAGCCCCAAATCATCATTTGTTTTCTAGTAGCAGCACAGTAGTTCTCCAGCAGCATCCACGTAGAGAGGCCATTCTTTGTTATTCTGAGAGTATTTCTTCACTTGCCTTGTGCAAGTCGAGGTGCCATCTTTCTGATCACCTCCTGTACTCATTTAATTGCTCAGTATAATAAAATGGCTTAGCATTTCACGCTGCATTTTTGAGTATTTGCTTATATTTCCTTTTTACATTATTACATGTTGTACCATTGTTATTTTGTCATTTTTGGGTTATTATATCATTTGCATGTATTTGGTTGGAGTTTTGCTAGGGTTTGAGGAATATTCCGGGTTAGGGATATTACAGTGGCATCAGAGCATAGATTTGGCTCAGCCTATGGAGCTAGCAATCTATGACACTGGGGGAAAAACCCTACATCTGTTACATAGGTAGGAGATATAGAGACACTGGGCGTAGGTTGGAGAACACTTACAGAGAGGGGGACTGTGTTCCGATGGTGGACGCAAAATAGGAAAAGCCTAGGGTGGACGCAGAGTAGAACGATCAGATGGCAGACGAGGACGGGAAGAGATTTGTGGATATGCTCCTCAAATCAGTTCAGGATCTGTCGAGGTAGATTGAGGTGATGGGGCAGAGATTCACGACAGTAGAGGATAGACAACGCGAGAGCCCACGGGTTTTCCAGATTGGTGAGGGATAGGGTGCATCCCATCATTTGCTAGAGCAACGTGATGTTGCGCAACAGGTGGCCTCGCATGCCCCTACACGCTCTACCATGCCCACTTTCTTAGGAGCAGACACGGTGGCCGTAGCCCAGCAGGAGGCAAAGGCCAGTCATATGGGCGATTATTTTGCAGAGTACCAAGCCTATGGGCAGGAGTTCAGGGAAGCCCTCTCATTCAAAGATTTTGTTCAGCTCCAGCGAGACAGTAGACCCCGTGACCATCACAAAGGGTACAGGCATTACCATGATGGTGACACATACCGTGCAGCAAGTAGATTCCACTTGCCTCCGTTTGATGGGTCATCAAACAGTTCGGCAAAGTCTTGGGTGGAGAAGCTGGACATTTATTTTCAGCTTAACCAGATGTCAGAGACAGAGGCCATCAAAGTGGCAACATTGCACTAGATGGTGAGGCCCAGGATTGGTGGTTTCATGGGATGGTTACACTTGAGCACTCCACAGTGACGACATATGCTAAGTTTACGAGGAGATTGATGGAGCAATTTGATCAGAGGGATCCAGAGCAGCATTTTGTTGAGTTGACGAGGCTCAAACAGACAGGGAGCCCAGAGACCTACATTGCAGATTTCTTGAGGGTCTCCATGATGGTGCTAGACCTATCCACGGCACGGAGAGTCTATATGTATGTTGAGGGATTAGCAGAGCCACTTCAGGGTCTAGTCCGATTCACTAGACCAGCCACACTCCAGGACGCTATCAGCAAGACCCAAGACTTACAGGATGTCTTACACCGGACCCAGACACCTTACCCCTAGAGACAGACTTTCCAGTCTAAGGGAAAGGATGTGAGGATTCCACCCCCAAAGGGGAATCCAGGACGAGTACAGATTGATGACGATGTCAAGAGGGAGCTGAAGAAGAAGAGGTTGTGCTTCACATGTCAGGAGCCGTGGGCAACGAGACATAGATGTGCTGCTGGTAAAGCACATTTTATTGAGGTCTTCTCCGAGAGTAGTGGAGAAGAGGATGACAAGGATGATGTGGAGGCAGGAGATCGCCATGTCGTACAGCGTCCTTTGCCACCTCCACCGCCAGCAGCAAGTGGTGCATCTTTTGCACCCACCAGAGGGGCCCTCACAGCATTGCGAGGAGTTCCCAAGTATCTGACGCTACGCATACGAGGGACAGTACGTGGCCAGCGAGTATCAATTTTGGTTGACAGTGGGGCTACCCACAACTTCATTGATGCACAAATGGTTGAGCGGAGAGGTATACAGACAGAGAGCTTCGATGGGTTTTCAGTCTTGGTCCCAAGGAGATCAGACCATGACGTGTGCTCGTTATGTTCCAAAGCTTTCAGTGACGATGGGCACCTACACATTGACTGACCACTTTTTCATGGTCAATATTCCGGACACCAACATGATACTGGGTGTTCAATGGCTTATCACTCTAGGGAAGGTCACGACAGATTGGAAGACCTAGAGATGGAGTGGGATGATGAGAAGACAGGGAGGCATGAGAAGATACGGGTACAACACACATATCCGCCTCAAACTGTTTTGGCTCATCATATGGAGGCAGTCTTCCAAAAGGGAGACATAGAGTCGGCAGTGGAGCTGCATGCATCAGAGGCAGGGACTACAGGGCAGACAGTACACTCAGAGATACAGTCTATCCTTGATCGGTATGCCATAGTGTTTGGGGAGATTCCACCAGGACAGCCATTGGATTTGGGGTTTGAACACACCATCGAGCTTGAGCAGGGCATACAGGTCGTGATTACCACCACCTATAGGCACCCCAAGGCCTATCGTGATGAGATTGAGCGGGCTATTCAGAAGTTGCTGGCTCTTGGGCATATCCGACCGAGCACGAGTCGTTTTGCTTCTGTTGTGGTGTTGGTGAAGAGGAAGGACGGTACATTGAGGATGTGCATTGACTACAGGGCCCTGAACAAGAAGACCCTGAAGAACAGGTACCCCATACCCAAGATCGATCAGTTGATGGACGAGTTGAGAGGGGCACGTTTCTTCTCAAAGATTGATTTGAGTTCTGGGTACCATCAAATTTGCATGAGGGAGCAGGACATTCCCAAGACCACCTTCAGGTGTCACTATGGGCACTTTGAGTTCTTGGTGATGCCTTTTGCGCTAACCAACGCCCCAGCTACATTTCAGTCCTGCATGAATCACATCTCCCATAGTCACTTGAGGAAGTTTGTGTTGGTATTCTTCGATGATATTCTCATTTACAATAGGACTTGGGAGGAGCATCTCCAGCACATAGAGACAGTGTTTCATATCTTGCAGGAGTAGCAATTCTATGCCAAGCTCTCCAAGTGTGAGTTTGGGTTGACGGAGATGTTGTACTCGGGACACATCATAGGAGTGGATGGAGTGGGATTCCACGAGGAGAAGATCAGGGCCATCAGAGAACGGCCAGAGCCGAGGAACGTGACAGAACTTTGAGGATTCATTGGCATTTGCACCTACTACCGAAAGTTCGTTAAGAGTTTCTCACAGCTTGCTGCACCCCTGACGGATTTGACGAGGAAGGGGGCATTCAGTTGGACAGATACAGCGCAATGAGCCTTTGATAGGCTCAAGGAGGTTATGAGTAGCTACCCAGTGCTTACACTACCAGATTTTATGCAGCCATTTGTTTTGGAGTGTGATGCATCGGGAGAGGGGATCGGCGCAGTATTGATGCAAGGAGGTCACCCTATAGCCTTTGAGAGTCGGAAGCTCCTTCCACACGAGAGGTTGTATTCTATATACGACAAGGAGATGTTGGCCATCATGCATGCATTGGCCAAGTTCCGACAGTATTTGGTAGGTAACAAGTTCAGGGTGAGGACTGATCACAACAGCCTCAGGTTCTTTTTGGAGCAGAAGCAGTTACAGGAGATGCAGCAGAAGTGGATCAGTATGATCCAAGCATATTACTTTGACATTGAGTATGTCAAGGGTAAGAACAACGTGGTAGTAGATGCCCTTTCATGTAGACCAGCCACGTTGTCTCTTATGAGCTTGGATACAGATTGGAGGGCTCGACTCTTAGTAGAGTACTCCAAGGACAGGTTTGTGTGTGAGGTTCTGGATGGGCAGACAGGTACAGGGTGGTCGATGAGATTATCTATTACAGGGACCGGATCTTCTTGACCGAGGGGTCTCAACTCAAGAAGAAGATACTCCAGGCATCACATGATTCACCTTTGGCAGGACATCAGGGGTTTACCAAAACCTACAGGGCCATTAGAGAGAGGTTCTCATGGAAGGGCCTCAAGGAGGACGTACTCTAGCACATCCAGGAGTGCAATGTTTGCCAAAGGAACAAGAAAGAGATGAGCCATCCCGCGGGTTTATTGCAGTCTCTTCCTATTCCAGAGGGGAAATGGGAGAGTATTTCAATGGACTTCATCACAAGGTTGCCTATGGTACAGGGCAAGGATTGTATCTTTGTCGTCATTGATCGACTGACGAAGTACGCACATTTTTTTTCCATATCCGCATATTATACAGTAGCACAGGTGGCTGATCTGTTCTTTAGGGAGATCTTTAGGCTACATGGTCTTCCTAAGACCATCGACAGTGATAGGGACAGCCATTTCATGGGTGGGTTTTGGCAGAAGCTTTTCCGATTGGTGGGGACGAAGCTGACACCGAGTACCAGTTATCACCCATAGATGGATGGGCAAATAGAGATAGTTAACAAGTGGCTGGAAGGCTACTTGCGTAACTATGTCAGTGGGCAGCAGCGAGCATGGCTGAAGTGGCTGCATCTGGGGGAGTACTGCTACAATACTTCACATCACATGTCCATTGGTATGTCACCATTCTATGCCTTATATGGGTATCATCTTTTATCTTTTGCTGACGTGATGTTTGGTGATAGTAAGGCTCCTAGAGCCAAGATTTGGATCCAAGAGAGTTAGAATAGCCTCCGAGCTCTCAAGGATAACATGGCTATAGCACAGAACCAGCAGAAGCTGTATGCCAACAGGGGTCGGGTGGAGAGACAGTTCGAGGTAAGGGACATGGTCTACCTACGATTACAGCCATACCGACAGTCGTCACTGAAGCAGAAGGGGGCTAAGAAGCTCAAGCCCTGCTTTTATGGGCCATACAGGGTGATACGCAAGATTGGACAGGTTGCATATGAGTTAGAGTTGCCCCAAGGCAGCAAGATTCATAACATTTTTCATGTATCATGCCTGAAGAAGGCATTGGCGCAGCAGGTGACAGTGACAGATGAGCTACCCCCCATGGATGATGAGGGGCATTTGGTATTACAGTCGGAAGCTATCATTGATACCAGGGAGAGACAGTTGCGGAGCAGGATAGTTCGGGAATTCTTGGTGAGGTGGAAGAATTTATCGCATGAGGATGCCACTTGGGAGAGTGAGAAGATCTTACGGCATCCATCACTTGAGTTGCTTGAGGACAAGCAACATTTTGCCGGAGGAGACTATAATATTCCTAATTAGCCATGGCTAATTGGAATATTCGATTTTTGTTCAATTTTTGCCTTCTATATTTATTCGTAAATAAAAAGTGAGGAAGGGGGACATAACTCACTTTTAGAATAAAAAGTCACTTCCTAGTAGCACAACGTTGTGACTTAAAAGGGAGCCAAGGGGGCCAAAGGGGGATGCAGAAATGGAGCCCACGCAAACACATGGAGGAACTACACAGGAGGGAAGAAACACACAGGAGGAGGTGAGCCTTGGGATTGAGAGAGGCAAAGGCTATAAAACAGAGAGGAGCCCCCTCATTTTGATCATTCAGTCATGTGCATTTTGAGCTAGTCGTTTCAACTTCTGAGCACGCTAGCTGTTTAGCTAGTCTGCAGCACTATTTCGTGCATTGTCTCCGTTTAGAGATCTCACCCTTAGCCCTGGGGGACTTCGAGTGCCTGCTCGGGCAAGGTATTTCCATTGGCATTTCAGCAGTAGTTTTATCAGCATTTCAGTAGCAATTTCATCAACGTTTTGGAGGACTGCGCAACACTGAGAGAGGGTTGCCGTTCTTTCTGCCAGTAGTGTTAGATTGGGGGTTTTGCAGGAGGATTTATGCTGGGTGATTGAGCAACAAACCAGCCCTTGTCTATTGGAGGATTTCAAGCAGAGTTGAGAGGGGTATCCTTCAGTGGCAACGCAGAGCTTTGAGGCACTACACAGAACCGCAAGGGGGTGATTTTCGGGGGTCGGCTATTCCAGAAGAGCTTTCTGGGTTTTTTTGGGTTTCTTGAGTAGAGCCCAATTCTAGAGTTTCAACATTTTTTGAGGAGGGGAGCAGCCCCAAATCATCATTTGCTTTCTAGCATCAGTAGCAGCACGACAGTTCTCCAGCAACATCCACGCAAAGAGGCCATTCTTTGTTATTATGAGAGTATTTCTTCACTTGCCTTATACAAGTCGAGATGCCATCTTTCTGATCACCTCCAGTACTCATTTTATCGCTCAGTATAATAAAATGACTTAGCATTTCACACTGCATTTTTGAGTATCTGCTTATATTTCCTGTTTACATTATTACATGTTGTAACACTATTATTTTGTCATTTTTGGGTTATTATATCATTTGCACGTATTTGTTGGAGTTTTGCTGGGGTTTGAGAAATATTCTGGGTTAGGAATATTACAATAGACGAGATGCAGCACTATGATAGGTGAACAAGTCACCTTAGAGAATCAGTTGAAGTAATATGTCTTCAACTATCTCATGCCGATATCAAAAGTCAAAGTGATTGACTTCTATTGTAAATGTACTCTCTCTCAATTTCTCTGCTAAACTTTGAAGAACATATGAGAAGAATTGATTAAGGGTTTCCCCACATTAGGGTTTGTCCCTGGCTAGTGCCACATCTTGTGTCCTCTTGTCTTGGCTTGTCTTCTGCAATTTATATTTATGTTCTATTCGCAGTTCACTTTATGCTGATGTGATTGCTAATGTGGAAAAGAAATTGAATAAATTACTCTAGCATAGAACACACCTAAAATTAACATTAAGAATGGTATCTCAGAGACCCCCATTATTAGGATTCGGGAATATACATCCTTCCATAAAATCGCAAGATTCCATCATCTTCTAATTCATATCCCTCAAACTTAGGTTCTTTTGACTTTTTACTATCAAGATTAGATCTTACCTTTAAATACCAACGATCTCTTATGAGATATTCCAATAATCGTTGCCTTAAGTCTACTTTGATAGGTATGAGGGAAAATATTCGAGGTCTTCTGCTTAAAGCATCTGCTACTACGTTCTCTTTTCCTTTAATGTATGATATTCCAAAGTCATATTCACTTAGGAATTCACTCCATCGTCTTTGTCTAGCATTCAAGTCTTTTTGGGTGAACAAATACTATAGACTTTGATGGTCGCTTTTAAGCATAAAGCTTCGCCCTACTAGATAGTGTCTCCATATCTTTAAAGCTAGTACTACAGCGGCTAACTCTAAATCATGAGTGGCACAGTGTTCTTCATGAGGCTTTAACTTTCTTGAGGCATATGCTATTATTCTTCTATCCTACATTAGTACTGCACCTAACCCTTGCTTGGATGCATCAGTACATACAGTAAAATTTTTGTTCATATCAAAAACTCTTAAGATTGGTGCACTGGTCAGCAATCTTTTGAGTTCAGAGAATGCTTTATTACATTCCTCAGTCCATTTATACTTAATACCTTTACGTTGAAGAGTTGTAATTGGCTTTGCAATTTTGGAGAATCCTTCCACAAATCTTCGGTAGTAACTGGCTAAACCCATAAAGCTTCGCGCTTCATGTGCATTTTTCGGTATTGCCCATTTCATGATTGCTTTTATCTTTTCAGGATCTACTGAGGTTCCTTCACCAGATATTATATGACCTAAGTAATGAATCTTTTCCTGAAAGAAAGAACACTTGGATAACTTTCCATATAACTGGTGTTTTCTGAGGCATGATAATACTATCTGTAAATGATCTTCGTGTTCTTTCTTATTCTTGGAGTAGATGAGAATATCATCCAAGAAAACTTGTACAAATTGATCAAGATATTTGTGGAAAACACTCTTTATAAGGTTCATGAATACTGCTGGTGCATTAGTCAACCCAAATGGTACCATAGTAAATTCATAATGCCCAAAGCGTGTTCGGAATGCAGTTTTAGAAATATCACTTTCTAAAATCCTTGGCTGATGATAGCCTGATCGTAGATCAATTTTTGAAAAGACAACAGCTCCTTTCATTTGATCGAAGAGGTCATCAATTCAAGGCATTGGATATCGATTCTTTATTGTAGCTCGATTCAAGTCTCGATAATCTATACATAATCTTAAGGAACCATCTTTCTTCTTGACAAAAATTACAGGAGCACCCTAAGGTGATATACTGGGTCTAATGTGCTATATCCAATAGTTCCTTCAATTGAATTTGCAATTCTTGAAGTTTTGGAGCTATCATTCTATAAGGTGTTTTAGAGATTGGTCGAGTACCAGGTTTCAATTCTATTGTGAGATCTAGCTCTCTTTCGGGGGGTAATCCTAGTAGTTCCTTTGGAAATACATTTAGAAATTCGGCTAACACTGGGTATTGTTCTAAGGATAGTCCTTTTTCTTTGCTTACTTCTTGAACAGCGTATGCTTGACAATGTTTCCTTAAGCAATGCTTCATTTGCATTGTTTATATGTAGCGTAAAGATACTTTTCTCTTGATACCTTGAATTTGGATTGTCTCTCCTTCATCATTATACTGAGAATTCTTTTCCCATAACAGTCTACCCAAGCTTGATGAGCTTCTAACCAATCCATACCTATGTCGAGATCATAAGTTCCTAGGGTTGTGACATAAACTTTCAATTTAGTCAAACAGACCCCTAGATCAATTTTGCATTGTTCCACACTTAAGTCTACAGATTGGAGTTCTCCTGAGGCCATTTCTACCTGTTTGAAATCATTTTGTTTGCGAGCTGCCAACCCACATTTATTTAATGCATATGACGAAATGAAACTATCTGTGGCACCAGTATCAAATAAGATTTTGAATTTTATACCATTAATAATACCTGAGGATTCCACTACAGTGGATTGATGTGCTGCTTGATTGTTGTTGACTAATGCATGGATTCTATGATTACCATGGGTATTTGGTATTGGTTCTTTTCCTGTCCTATGCAATATACTTGATAAAGCTTCTGGACAATCACGTTGAAAATGAGGTCCTCCACATCCCAACCAATTAACCTGGGTCGGTCCTCTTGAATTATATTGTGAGTTTCTAGATAAAGAGTTTCGCTCTCTCATGCCGCTTCCTCTCGTATTTCTTCCTCTATTAGCAGTTCCACAATATTTCCATGGACTTGTGTTTGATGATTCAACGGCTATACTATTAACTGCCATGGGAGCTCTTGCTCCTACACTTCTTGGGGTAAATTTATTACCATAAGGTGGTGGTCTTGAACTACTTCCCCTGAAGAAATTTCGGGGAGTCTTTCTTGGAAACCCTGATTGTAGAGGTTCTATTGGCCCGACATCCTTTTCGATTCCTAGATGCTCTTCTGCATAGCGGCCACATTCTACCGCCTTGGCTACTAATGATGGCTTCCACATCCTAACCAAGGCTCTGATGCGAGGGTTTAACCCAATTATGAAGCGTTCAACTTGACGTTCATCAGAATCTAAGTAGTCAATGCATTTCACAAGCTCCATAACATTATTTCATATTCTTCCACTGTTTCATTACCTTGAATTAATGTACGAAAGGCCTCAGATTGTTGTTCTTGAAAATATGGAGGTAAATACTTAGCACGGAATCTTTCCTCGAATAATTCCCAAGGGACATTATCCATTGTGAGGTGTAGTTGTTTTTCCAGATTTCCCCACCAAATCAAGGCACTTTCCTTTAGTTGAAATACCACAATTTTTGTTTTTGAAGAAGAAGAGTACTCCCTTAGTGAAACATTTGTTCATTCCTTCTAACCATGCCTCAGCACGTTCTCCAGCTCGTCCTCTTGAAAATTCTAGGAGTTTAATTTTCTATAGCTCCCTAGAAATATCTTCCTTTGATTTCTATATTCAGAAATTTTTGGTTCCGCTAAATTGGTTTCTATGGGTTGAGGTTGCTCTTCTTTGGTCTTAGCCATTGTCGACCCTTTTAATGTTTCCAATAAGGCTTCCAATGAGTGCATTATTACATCAACTCCGGTATTGGAGCGATTGGTGTTGATGATGGTCTCAATGGAGGCGGTGATGGTGGTGATGGAGATGGTGATGACGACGGTGGTGGTGTTAATGACGGTGATGCTGCCTGATCACGTCGTCGTCGCTGATATGTCCTTACCATCGTAGTGTTTCCTGTATACATAATAAAATTGTGAAAATTTGAGATATACTTTCAGATTTAACATATAATTTCAAATTTCAAATTTACAAACGATATATTTTTTTTGCTATTTTTACCTACTAGGCAGGTCTTATTGGTACTAAGGTCAAGGAGGGTGGTCTTGCAACCTCCTTGTCCTAATGCAGGGTATTCTATCCTAATGTGTAATAATACTTATTCTAATGCATGGGTCTTTATAAACTTCTTTCTTTTTTCTAAATCAATTATATTTATCCTTAACCCTAAACACTTATTTAATATGACAATGTTTATATGAATAAATTATATATATATAGATATATATATATATATAATATAATATTAAATCAATTTATAATAATAATTAACTATAATTATATTATAGACAACAATATAATTATATATATGAAAATTAGGACACATATGAACTAATAGTTCAGTGTCCTCCCTTCTCGTGTTTTAGCATATGTAGCGCTTCCTATAGTTTGTGTTATTGGGTTCGTGGTTTATATGACATATATATATATTTAAATAAACAAACATAATATAAAAACTTTATGTTATGATATATAGCGCCACTAGAAAGTACTCTGCACCACTGAACATTTCGACTCATATTCCGTGTTTCATTCTGCGTTTGTTGTGAAGGATTTGTAAATTCACTTAACTATCTTTGCGGCGGTCAGATAATGATGGAGTCTACTACCTGTAATTCGGCTAACTTGATCTACAACGTTACTATGAAAGCCCTATCGATGAAGGTCAATGTAGAGGCATTGATGATTCAGTGAAATTCCGAGCATTTAGCTCTTGATGTCGTATCTCTCCACAGTTGAGTTTTATCACTCCTTAGTACTTACTACATTTCTCACAATTCAGCGAAATTTCTCACACCTTACTACATTTCTTACGCGAAGTTTCAGAATATTTCTTGAATCGAGACTGTGTTTTTCGCTAAGTTGCACGAAACGGAGAAACAGGTATGAGTTTCCGAAATGGAAAGCGATACGAAACGCGACCTGCCCAAATTTTAGAAACGTGGAAACGC
>APFE030279714.1:1292-14780 GCA_000404065.3 Pinus taeda | reverse complement strand
TGGAGTAGTATTCTGTCATGCTATACTACAATTCTTACAGAATTCCTTGCTGCAAAAATCTCCATTATTATCTGTCCTCAACACCTTTATCTTCTTCTCTATTTGATTTTCCACAAGAGCCTTAAATTATTTAAACCTGTCAAAGACTTCATATTTCTTCTTGAGGAAATATATCCATGTATTCCTTGAGAAGTCATCTATAAATGATGCATAATACATAGAATTACCTAGTGATGGAACCACCACAGGTCGAACACATCATTGTGCACAAGTTCTAATATTTATTTCGTCCTCTTACTAGCAGAGGGGAAACTCACCCAATTCTGCTTCCTATATACACAATTTTCACGGAAATAAAAATCCAGAGAGCTATTACTCATACCTTCTACCATACCTTTACCATGAAGTATTCGAAGGCCCTTCTCTCCAATATGTCCAAGCCTTTGATGCCACAACATGGTTTTCTCTCCAGAGACCACTAGATTTTTTGCTCCACTTTCAGTAACCACAAAACTGTTGAACCCATCAATAATAGTGTTACCTTGGAGCTTGTACAGAGTTCCAATCCGAACTCCCCACATAAATACCAGTGCTCCCCGAACCATTTTGCAGTTATCCTTCTCGAACATTGTTTTTACACCTGCATCATCCATCTTGCTTACAAAAATCAGATTTCTAGCTAATGCAGGAATATGCAGAACACTCGGAAGTGTTCTAACCCTTCCACTTTGCAACTTCAACTTTACTTTTCCGTGACCAATGATTCTATCCTTCCTATCATCCCCTAAGAAGACATCACCACCATCATATTTCTCATACTCACAGAACCACTTTCTAAGGGGAGTGAAGTGAAAGAATGCACCTGACTCAATCAACCATGCCTCATGATCTACATGTGTACTTGAAGAAGCCAAGTACACATCCCCACCTTCATCTGAGGTGGTTTTCTCCTCTGCAGAAGGAACATCATCAGATCCCTTCCCTTTACCAAGAGCTTTAGATTTACAGTGCCTTTTGAAGTGCCCTTCCTTTCTACGTTTCCAGCACACCACCTTTACAGGTTTTCGTGGAGATTTAGATCTCCCTCTAGATTTAGATCTCCCACTTGATGTCTTATTTTTTTTTTGTTCTAGGACCATCCTCGTATAGACAAGGAATCACCATTATGGCTCTCCATGTTTTTCTGTCTCAAATACCCCATCCACAAGGCTGAGACTATTTCATCAAACTGCAAGGCAGTTGCATTGCTACCTATTGCAATAACCAGATTATCCCATGAATCTAGTAGAGAACACATCAAACTGATGCACTTATCTTCATCTAAAATTTTAACATCAACAGATGATAACTGACTGACCACAATATTAAATGCGTTTAGATGCTCTGTCACTGAGTGCCCATCTTTCATCCTCAGGTTATACAACTTTTTCCGCAAGAACAGTTTATTCACCAGAGACTTAGATTGGTACAAAGTCCCCAACTTGTCCCATAATGCCTTTGTTGTAGCTTCCCCTGATACATTCATCAATACTGAATCTGAGACACGTAATCGTATGATGCTCTTTGCCTTCCCATCCAACTTCTTCCATTCTTCATCAGACACTACCATTATTTTAGTACCCAGATCTACTGCAATCCACTGATCTTTATCCAACAACAGATCCTCCATCTCGAGTTTCCACAACTCAAAACTCTCACCATTAAATTTCTCGATCTCTATATTTCCACTTCTCGCCATCTTCTTTCACCACCAAAATCGATCTCGCATATCTCCCATTGAATAGGGTCTACCATAGGCCTGAGCAAAACCCCTCAGCAACAAAGGCATCCCTTTGAAGCCAAAACAACTCTGATACCAAATATAGGTTTTAACCCTGTACACAAATTACTTGCATATGAATTCTAAAACACAGAAAATAAACAATGCGAGAGGATAACACATAAAACACATATACACATAGATTTTCCCCTGGCTCCCAAATTGGGACTACCAGCTTGATTTTTCCTTATGTTCCTTTCAATGTTATAATACATATTTATACATGTCGAAGCATTGAATACCATGGACTGAAAATCATCGCGTCCAAAAGCAGGGTTACGGGTACACCTCAAACCCCCTATGACCCACCCTCGCTACACAATCAACGCAACGAAGGGGGGCTCTGCCCCTGCTCTAACCCCCCAGTTAACTATGTGGGCTAGTCGTGGAAAGAATATAACACAACCCAACATATTCTAGAGAGACAATGATAAGATTGTCTATAAATCATTTGTCTCGCCAACATTGAGCTTAGATATTTGGAGAGATAGTGTTGTTAGTCAACGCCTTGCTATGTGACAATGCTGGTTGATATGATGATACACAAATAAGTTACCAATCATAATTCTTCTTAAGATAAATTATTCAGATTGAGAATGTCCAAGTACCATTATGAATACCTCCCTAGTTAAGAGGGAGTGTTGAAAAGTGTAAGTAGGTTTGGTCATGGATTTCATGAGCAAGAGATTTTATTTTCGAGTCAAGACTCCCAATGAGAGTCTTTAGGAAATATTTGTGATCTAATCATAAAATGGGAGAGTCATTCTCATGTAATGAAGTCATGTTACACATTGTAAAAGGTCAAACTTGTCAATGTAAAGTATCCTCCAATACCTTCTTACTTATCCTCTTCAAGTCGGCCTAGAATGAGGAAAGAACTTGCTAGAAGATGTTGGCCTTCTTACCTGTGATCATGTTGGCCTAAGGAACATAAGAATATATGTATAAGTAGCCATGCTCGACCTCACTTAAATTAAAGAAACTCGACAAGAAATTTGGTGAAGAGAAGTGAGAAGAAGAGGCCTATAAAGCAGAAGTGTGAAAAAGGGATATCAAGATTTCTTATGGTTATAGCGAAGGAAGGATTTTGCTAGGGATAGCAAAGGAAGGATTCTTCCAGGGTTAGTGAAGGAAGGATTCTTCTCATGTACTTGTTTTTGGTACAAAAGAATAAGGACGGAAGGCATCAATAGAAGATCGAAGCAGAAGTTATTGTTGAATTAAGGGAACTTGTGATTGGGTACTGAATCTCATAGAAGGAGGTCGAAGAGAAGAAATATAGGTCTTTCTTAAGGAGATTTTGATCTATGGTAAACCTAAGAGACTGAGATTCTTTGGGTAACCAAGATAGGGATTGAGATCGAGATTCTCTAGAGGATACCAGTTAATGCATAGAGACCAATATTTTCTATAGGAAGTGAGTGAAAACATAGAGACCAAGATTTCTTAGAGGAAGCCGAAAAGAAGAAGTGTGAAGGATAAATAATGATTTTCATTAGAGGAAGCCGAGGAGATCAGTATGAGATCAAGAAGGGAGTCGATACTGGGAAGAGGTAGAACATCAAGGTTAATTACAAGTTTCTTGGGAGGGTACTAGAGTCAAGGGTCTTTTTCATGGTATTTGTATTCATCAATTGAAGATCTATAAGAATAATTTTGATTAGGTTTTTGTCTCAAGAGATGAAAGGTTTGGGCCTTGTTTGAAAAGCCTAGATACTATGTCTCTTGTCTTTTATTGTGCATACTGGTAATTGTCTTGATGAAAACAATAAGATAATAATATAATGAATAGAAGACTATAAGCTAAGAAGTAAAAGTATATCACAAGCAATTATCAATAAGAGAAATATTTTAACTCCTTATGCCCTATATTTCTCAACAATTTTACACATAGAAAAATACAAAATGTGGAAGGGAAACGAGTTTCATTGGGTTTTGTACATGCCCATTTGTACAAGGAGTATTACGCTAGTGAACTTCAATTTATTATCCACCATTTCATTCTAGAAAGTATATCTGTGACAAGATATTTTATGGTATGCAAATTTTGGCAGGGATATGATGGTTGAACTCAATAGTTCAGTTCATTTCTATCACCCCCCTAGATCAAAACTACCGATATTCATGATTTCGAAACTATCTCTTAGATGTATGAAAATTTTGTTTCCCAGTAATTTTGCGGAGCTGTCTGCATAGTGTTCTTGATTATTGAAATGTTACAAAATAATCTCTCCACCCTTGATCAACTCTCTAATGAAATGCTATCTTTTTTTAATATGTTAACTTCTTTTGTGAAAGTAATTTTTTGATAAAGTAATTGTAGAGATGTTGTCACAAATATATCTTTGTTTTTTCTTCTTGTTCATGCCTCGAACCTTTCAACATCCTTCATATCCAAATTTCCTCATAAGCTACAACTGTTGCAACTCCATATTCAACTTCAGTTGTAGAAAGAGAAATAATAAGATATTTCGTATAAGTGCACTAAATGAACCCCAAAACCAAATGAAAAACATAGCTTGATGTGTTATTTATATCATCTATAATTCTTTCGTAGTCATGGTCTATATATATAACCATCCTAAATTTATTTGTGGTGGTATACAAGATGTCATATCCGTTAGTTCCATTAAAATGCCTTAGCATTCTTTTAGTTTTTAACCAGTGTGCATGCTTTGGATTCTCCATAAATCTAGAAACTAAAGTTAAAACATACATTATATCATATCTAGTTGGACATAAATGCATAAAACTTCCAACCAACCTTTTTTATGTCGTTGGATCTACATTTTTTCTAGAATATTTTCTACTTAATGTCAAACCCATGGCTATTTTTGGTGGATAAGGCTTGTTTTTTTTCTTTTGAAACCTCCTTAATATGTATGTTTTATACCTTGTTTGATAAATAATAGTGCCATGTTCAATTTTTTTCACCTTTATGTGTAAAAAATACCTGAACCCCAAATCTCTCATTTAAAGCCATTTTTCATGAACTCTTTGAAATTAACAATATGAAGATCATCACTCCAAGTGAAAAATAGATAATATATGTATAAAAATAAAATAAACTACCATGATCACTTTATTTGATGTAGAGGGTAGGCTCACCATCACTTTTGTTAAAGGAATTTTTCAACAACTATAACTCTATTCTGCCATACGTGGTCATGGCACTTCCTTCAACCTGTAAAGAGATTTCCTTAGTCTATGCACTTTCTCTTCTTACCTATGAACCTCATAACTAGGTGGCTTCTCTCCATACACTTCCTCTTTCAATTCTCCATTCAAGAAGGATTATTTCATATCCATTTGATATACCTTCCACTCATGTTGGGAAATTATTGCTAAAATTGTCCTCATGGACTCCATTTCTTGCAGCTAGAGAAAGCATCTCAACGTAATATCCTCTAGGATATTGTTTGTATCCCTTAAAAACATGCCTTGATTTATGTGTTTCCATCATTCCTTCTGCATTTGTTTTGGTCTTATAGACCAAATTTACATCTATGAATTTTTGACCCTGTGGAAGACTCATTGATTCCCATGTATCATTCCTTTCTATAATATCTATTTCTTAATCCAATGTGCTATCCATTTTTCCACCTTATCTACATATTCAAAGTTAAGTAGAACACTTACATATGAATATAAAGTAGAAAGAGAATTCAGACCTATACTACTTTAACATTAATTTTTCTCATAAATATATCTTAAACTCTTAATTTTTTTCTTCTCAATCTTTCCAAAGTTGTATTTCATTTGTCACTTGAAATTGAACTTGTAGAATATGGAGTTGTTGTCCCTATATCAAGAATTATTGGTTTTGATGATACATATTGATCCCTATACATGCTCATGAGACCTTGGAAAGTGAGACAGATAAGAGTATGCCAACGTGAATATTTTAGTTTCACTACTTAGAATATTAGGTGTAGTGTTTTGATTTGATCATAAGGGAAATGTGGTACAAAATGTTTGCCAAGGATATGGAGAGTGAATGTGGCACTTGGGATTATTTCCATCACTCCTACTTAATCATAACGACTAATATTTATGATGCCCAAAATGTCTCTTCAATGTATAACAGTTTCATTTGTCAATGATTTGGTTAAGATGTTTGTATATTATTCTTGGAACTTGCAATGTTCTTATATAATATCTCCATCATCGATTAACTCTCTAACTAAATGATACCTTGTGTCAATATTTTTGCTTTTTTGTGTGAGATACTAAGCTTTTGGATAAAGAAATTTCAAATTTTTTATCACAATATATAGTTATTATTTCTTCTTGTTCATGCCTTAATTCATTCAAAATTCTTCTCATCCAACTTTCTTGACAACCTACCTTGTTCCTGCAAAGTATTTACCTTCAGGTGTGGAAAGAGAAGCAATTGGTTCTTTCTTGGAATCCCATGAAGTGACTCTTGAAAACAAATGAGAAACATAATGTACTGTGATATTTATATCATATTCCTTTCCATTCATTGCCTATATATGCATCCCTCCTAAATTCATTTATTGTGGTATACAAAATTCCATTTCTCTTGGTTCTGTTAACATACCATATAATTATTTTAGTTGCTAACCAATGTTTCTCTTTTGGAGTCTCCATGAATCTAGAGACCAAAAACAATGCATACATTAGACAACTTGTAATTGTGGTTAAATTCATTAAAATTCCAACCATGTTTTATTTACTGTTGGATCTACATTATTGCTACATTATTCCTTACTTGATAGAAAATCAATTGTTGTTTGCGTTGGAGAAGGCTTGTTGTTTATCATTTTAAACCTCTTCAAGGTGTCTGTTGCATACATTTTTTTAGAAATAAAAATTCTATATTCCATTTGATTCACTTATATGAGTAGAAAATATGATAACAACCCCAAATCTTGTCAAAAATTGTAACTAGGTTTGGTCTTCATAATGGTCATTGTACTTATGTAATTATGTATTTTATGTAAAAGTAAAAAGAAATAAAAATAATTTATTTTTTCAAGCTCAAGTAAATTTTTCTTCATGCTTCTAGTGTTTATTGAGTCAAAATAATATTTTTCTTGAGTCAAAATAATATTCTCCTAGAGTCAAAATATTGTACTAGAGTCAAGTCCCATTTTGACTATGAAAAAAAAGTGAAGAAATAATTTTTATTTGTTTCAATATGTAAATTTTGTTGCCACAAGAGGAAGATGGCCCTACATTGACAAGTCGACCCTAAAAATGACCCATTCAACCTGTAACGCCTTATAGCTAGTGCAACGGGTGGGCGTTGGGCGCCCGGGTGCGCGCACGCCGGGCGGACGTGCATGACCGCACGAGGGCGGAGCGCCAGGTAGCTTCGCACAAAATGCGACGAAAGGCTAAACGATATGCGACAATATTTTTGCGACACTTGATAAAGTGCGTGGAACGTTGGTGTGTTTATACCCGCTATGGAGCACGAGCGACAAGGGAAGGCCGACCCACGAAGGGAGGCAAGGCCGACTTGCGATGCCGTTGAAGAGGGGGTGTTAAAGCATGTTTTGAAGGTTGGCTGGGGAGCCACCTCCCATGGAGGCATGCGTATATATACATGGAGATTGGCATTCATTTGGAACAAGTTCGAACAAGGCACATTCACCTCTACGCATAGAGAAGTGTGCAAATTCACTTGGTAAATGCGTATAGCTCATGCACTCAACTTGGAGAAGGCGCAGAGCTATTCTTGGGTTGATGGTTGGCAAGGGTGACAGGTGTTGAGTTGGAAAATGCCAAGTTTGGTGTCAAACTTTGCAAGGGTCTTCTAGGTGACTCGGGTGAGCACCGCCCTTCATGCAAGAAGTGCAGAAGCTTGTAAAAGGCAGGGTTGCCTCTTATTGTAAAATTTGGCTAAGTATTGTCTTGGAGTTGCCAAGCATTACTTGTACATTGTATTATTGGAAAACTGATATAATATACATTGTTGGGCAGATTGTTCGGGAGTTGCCGCTCCCCTTTATATCGTGCAATTGTTGTCTTCTTTTATAATTGCTGTGGATAATGAATAAGTATGGGTGTTCATTGATATAAAGGTTAATTGCATATTATACTTGTTTGCGAAACACAAACTAAGTACATGGTTGTGAATTAGGCGTACTCCATGTGCACAAGTATTGTTAAAAAGAAAGTGTTCGGTGGTGCCCCACCTCGCCGGCACAGTTGAAAGACCACCGTAGGCTTAGGGGCGTGACAGTTGGTATCAGAGCTAGTGTAGCTTGCGGATGAAAGCTGATACACAAATTGACAGTTGGTATCAGAGCTAGTGAAGCTCGTGACGAAGGCAAGTGTGGGATACACTTGGAAGAAGTGACTCTGGTAACAGGTTCTTGCAGGGAAAGAAGTTGGTGAAACACTTCCTGATAAGTGTGACATCAAGGACTTGGGTTGCAGGTGAAGCCAATGCATTGTCGAGACTAGATTGCAAAGAAGGAAAAGGCTATTGGAAATGGCTAAATCCCAGGCTAGGTCTAGTCGTGATCCTAAGGATACTACCCTTGGTTTGATGCAGAAAGTGTTGGAAAGAATGGAGTACTTGGAAGATCATTTTGAGAAGAAGATTGACCTTGTTATGGAAGAAAAAAAGGCAACTTTGAGGATGAAAGATGAACTTAATGAACTCCAAACTCAACACGAGTACACTGATTTGATGTGTACACAACTTGAAGTGAGAATCAAAGAGGTTGAAGAAGCAAGGGACCAGGGTCTTGCAGAGGTCGTGGACTTGAAGAAATCTCTTGATGAAGCCAAGGATGAGATAGCGGTGTTGAAGAAGGACGTGAGGCATGGCTCAGGTGGAGGAGTGCCTCATGTGAAAGTCAAGGAACCGGAATCATTCGATGGTACAAGGAGTGCAAAGACTCTTGGCAACTTTTTGTGGGACATGGAGCAATACTTGGAATGGTTAGGTCTATCTGATGATGAGGCTAAGGTCAAGATTGCTGCTCAGTTTCTAACAAAGGATGCTAAGGTGTGGTGGCGAAGGAGGATGGACTAGATTGCTAGTGGCAGTGCTAGTGACATCACTTCATGGGATGAGATGAAAGGAGCTTTGCAGGCCCATTTTAGTTCTTAGGATGAAACATGGGAAGCAAGGATGAAGATAAAATACATAAAGCAGACAGGTAACCTTCAGACATATCAGTGGGAGTTTGCAAGTGCTGTCCTTGAACTACCTAACATGGCAGAGAGAGACAAGGTGTTTAACTTCATTATTGTGTTGAAGCATTGGGCAAACAATGAGGTGAAGAGACAGAGGATTAGAACACTTGAAGAAGCTTTTGCTGTTATTGACAGGTTGGTGGAGCATTATGATGAGACTTCTGATGATAGGAAGAAGAAGTTTGACAAGTAGAAAGATAAGAAGAAAGATGATGCTTCGAAATCAGATAATAGTTCGAAGAAGAAAAAGGTCTTGAAGTGTTGGATATGTGCCAGTCCACATACGGTGAAGAATTGTCCTTCTAGACCGAAAGTGGTTGCCATAGCACAATCTAATGCGAAAGATGAAGGTGTTTCTGTGGGGATGATGCAGATAGTTTGAGATGCTGCTGCTACAGAGGTGATCTCTCAGAAGGATCCCGAGAGGAACAAGTTGGAGTATGTTCGGATGAAGGTTGGAGATGCTGATATACTCACTATGGTGGATAGTGGGACCTCTAACAACTTCATGGGTGAAGATACTGTGAGAAGGATTGGGCTGAAATATGTTCCTATCAAGGCACATATGAAGACGGTGAATTCTCCTCCGGATGAAGTTCTTGGTGCAACTGAAAAGGTGGACACAACAATTGGTGAATGGACCGGGAAGGTGGACTTCACTATAGTGCGGATTGATGACTATGAGGCTGTGCTAGGGATGGAGTTTATGAAACAATATGATGCCATGATTGTTCCACATTTGAAGAAGCTGTACATTTATGATGGAAGGGAAGATGTACCCATTGGTGTACCTACCTTTGGTGTGACTACGCCTGATTGTAAGTTAGCAGTGATGCAGATGGGGGATGAGAAGAAATTGGGTGACATGAGTAAGCGGTTGTCCACGGTTGAGACAAAGCTTACCGAGCAGTCATTGGTCATCAAATCACTTTCAGATAGCATCTGGGATTTGAAAAGAAGGCTAGAGGTGATTGAGGATGAGGATGATGATGTAAAGTTATATGTGAGGCCGAATGTTTGAGAGGAGGACCGGGTCACTTATCTACAAAGGATGGAGGTTGAGGATCTTGATAAGTGGATCAAATTGATTAGTGAGGGTGAACCTTCCGGCTCCAACCCCTCTACATCTTCTTAGATGGACAAGAAGATGGGGCTCATTGTTAGCTGCTCATGGCAGTGAGCAATTGAGCAGGTATGATGGTGCAAGGATGGCTTGGCATCAAGCATCATGGCATGTTTAAGATGGGATAGAGACTACTTCATGGACCTGAACATGGTTTATTCTTGATGATTTCAGGATGTGGCAGATGTTTTGAGGAACAACTGATGATGACATGAGGATGTTCACTCTCATGATTTGAGCGTGATGGTTGGATTAGCTACCCAACTAGTTCAGACATTGGGAGCATGCGGTGATCAATGGTATGTTGGCATTATGTTGGAGTATCATGGAAGCTGGACACATAGAACACATGATGGAGAAAGGTGTTCTCTTGGAGCACTTGACACTTGATGGAGAGAGGTGTTCTCTTGGAGCACTTGACACTTGATGGAGAGAGGTGTTCTCATGGAACATTTGACAGATTGATGGATGAGATGTTGGCACATGGTTGACGTGTGTTAACACTTGTTGACATATCATGGGCATTTTTTCACATGGTGGAGGTGATGCACATGATGGGGCGGACACTTGGTTGCAATGGACATGTAGCTTGATGTTGGGGGGATCAGCCTTCCATGGGGAGAGCAGCATGGAGAGATTGTAGCAGGTGGTCAATGATCATGGACATCTATACTTTGGTATGGACTATCTTGGTGACAGTTGGTCGCTTAGATGAGACATGGTGGAGATGGAGTCCTACATATGTTGCAGGGATGTTTGCCATATGTGGAGGAGTTGACATCATGGATATTGATGCTTGGGGATGTTGTCGAGGATGACAACGACTTCAGGTGGAGGAGGATGTAATGCCTTATAGCTAGTGCAACGGGCGGGCACCGGGCGCCTGGGCGCGTGCACGCTGGGCGGGCATGCACTGTCACGCCCCCAAGCCTACGGTGGTCTTTCAACCGTGCCGGCGAGGTGGGGCACCACCGAACACTTTCTTTTTAACAATACTCATGCACATGGACTATGCCTAAATTCACTTTCTCCTACTTAGTTTGTGATTATCAACCAAGTATTATGCAATTATCCTTTATACTAATGAAGCCCGTACTCATTCATTATCCATAGCAATTATAACAAGAACATCAACAATTGCAACAAGTATAAAGGGGAGGAGCAACTCCCTGTAATGTGAGTCTACCCAATAATATATTAAGAATATCAGTTTACAATATACAAGTGTGTCTTGTTGAACCAAGTCTCACACTTAATCGAATATTACAAAGAGAGGCAAACCTACCTTTTATAACAATCTTGTGCACCTCTTGCACGAAGGGCGGTGCTCACCCGAGCCACCAAAATCCCTTTGCAAAGTCCTACACAAAATCTGCACACCGTTCATACACTCGGGCACACCACCCAACCTTTTTCCAACTCCAAGAATGTTACCAAGCGTATAGGCCTCTATGAGACATGCGCATCAGATATGTGCATTCTCCTTTTCCTTCTGTGCACACTTCTTGAGTCCTTAGCGAAGATCCAAGTGATGTTCGTTGTATCCCAAATGAGCTCCAACCGCACTTACTTATACACGTCCAAGTGTGGGGTGGTGGATCACCCGGCCAACCACCCAAGGTTGGTTTACACACCCCCTTCAAAAGGCTTGAACGCCCATTTAGAGGTCGGCTATCCATGATAGAAGTCGGCCGTTCCATCCTCAAACCATCGTATAAACATTATGCCTTCGTCCCCTTGATTTTCCATAAGTTTCGTTGAAGTCTGCACTTTCGTCGCAAATAAATCGTGGTAACATCGCATCATCGTGTAGCGTTGTCCGACGCTCCACCCACGTGCGGTCATGCACACCCAAGCGTCCAGCCCCTGCCCGTCGCACAACTATAAGGCGTTACATCCTCCTCCACCTGAAGTCGTTGTCGTCCTCGACAACATCCCCAAGCATCAATATCCATGATGTCAACTCCTCCTCACATATGACAAATATCCCTGCACATATGTAGGACTCCATCTCCACCATGTCTCATCTAGGCAACCAACTGCTACCAAGATAGTCCATACCAAAGTATGTCATAGATTTCCATGACCATCGACCACGTGCCACAATCTCCCCATGCTGCTCTCTATCATGGAAGGTTGTTCCTTCCAACATCAAGCTACATGTCTGCTACAAAAATGTGTCAACTCCATCATGTGCATCATCTTCACCATGTGAAAAACTTCCCATGATATATCAACAAGTGTTAACACACCTTAACCATGTGCCAACATCTCATCTAAACAATCGGAAGTCATCTCAATCCATGACCATCAACCATCATGTCACAATCTCCACATGTTTCTCCATCACGAAAGGTTGGTCCCTCCATCTCAAGCTACATGCACACTACAATATATCGTGTCGAACTCATCATGTGTCATCCCCATGTGAACTGCTGCCATGATACTCCAACTCTCGGTGTGTCACATCCATGTCCATGAAGCTACCTCCATCACATCTGCAATGTGTCATCCCCTCAAGTCATAGAAACAAGTATACACCTATCTCATCTATCCATGTGTTGCCCATGATCAAAGATCAATCAGCTCCCATGTGTAGAAGTAGTTGAGTCTTGGCTCAACCCATGCCAAGTGTTGCCACCAAGGCATCATCATCATCGTAACTCCATCACTCCAAAGTGCCTCATATTGATCCTCTACATCAAGTCACTCTTTCAAGCCATGTCCCATGCATGTACTTGAAAGTATGCACCCCATCTTGCATCAGAGACTCTGACCTCAGCTCCTCGATGCATCAGATCCTCTAAGTCCACCATATATGAAGTCCCCAAAAGTCACAAAAATCTCATGTCATCATGAGCTCCATAAGCCATCCCCAACCAACACTCTAGCAAGCATACAAGTCTTGGCCCAAAGGCCTCTGCAAGATGCCTCAGCTCTCCATGTAGTAAGAATGCCCCATAGCCTGCTGACAATTCTATCCAAGTCCATGGCCTTGTACAAAAGTGCACAACCTCTCCATCGGCTCATAAGTAATAAGTCTCCATGTCACACTAGCAAATCTATCTACACAACATCACTGCCTTGGCACTCCTCATTGGATGCCCATAAGTGACATTTCTACAAGTGCTCCTGCACAATGTCCCTGCATGAGGCTGCCATGCTCCATGTCTCCAACCTGATGTCCATGACCAAGTTGCCATGTAGTCCAACCAAGTAGACCCATCACAACAATCAGTCATCCCTATCCAAGCTGCAATCTTCGGTCTAGTGAACTCGGTCACCCAACCATATCATCATCACGTGAGTCTCTTCATCATAGCTCCTCCACTTAAGTGTCCACCAAGACTATCTCTTGGTCTCGGCC
>APFE030279712.1:65849-134528 GCA_000404065.3 Pinus taeda | reverse complement strand
ACTAACATATATACATTTATAGTTTTTAAATTTAAATGCCTCACTTAAAAAATATTAAAATTTAAAAAAGTACATAAATTTTTAAAAACCTCTTGCAACATTTTTTTTTGAAGTATAAATTGTGTTCAATATTTAATGGTAAGTGTAATAACGTGAAATGAAATACAAGTTCTGCCAAACCGTTCTTGAAGCATGTTCCTCATCTGTCACATATAAATATGAATAATATGAGAAGGAGATCTGTTGCAGGGCCCCTGAGAAATTGAAGCGCCGCCCATGTAAATTAATCGATATGATCGCGCAAATGAGATCCAACTTACTAGCAAACAACAAATTCTGGATGGGAATTAAAAAGAATTTGAGGTGCAGAGCAGCGGAGCATGGCATGTGGATGGATATAAAGTCACTGCTGCGAGGAACTTAATGACAAACGCGAACAAACTGTTCGAAACCAAAAACTGAAGCCACATAAAAACGGATATCGCTGGCAATAATATGAATGGTCTATGGGCATGCACTACCTACACAGCTAGCTACGCAACATTTTCACTTTTTGGAGGCGTCATTTGTGTTGAAATCTCTAAAAACTTATGGAGTTTTGGTGTTTAGAATTTATTTTTAGAATTTATTTATCAAGAATCTCAATTTCCAATTTCCCTAGGAAAATCGAAAAATCGAGAACTCATTCATTTTGCATTTTGGCAAAACATAATAGAAAAAGAAAACGTTATTTTCAAAGCACATCAAATGGATTTTACTGACCTACCATGAATGGTCTGACATGGTATGGCTCAAACCTCCATTCCATACTCAATAATATGTATTATGGGTAACCTACACAGCTCCGCCAACATTCTCAACCACAAAGTTACAAACTAACTGTTTCAGAAACTGAAGCACATCAAATTGATATCACTGCCATAACATGAATGGTCTGACCATGATACGGCTCGCACCTCCATTACCGACTCATTTATGTCTATGGGTATGGAGTAGCTACCATTCTCACTCACACCTTCATTAACTACTCATCAATATGTCTGGGTATGGACTACGTCCACAGCTACTTCCGCCAATATTTTCATTCCAGTTATTCGGATAAAGATCGAGAGAGACATCATTCTAGTTTTGGCAAAACATTTGAAACAAAGAGCATCATTCTATTCTCACACTAAATTTCTAGCTATATGCATAAAGATCGAGAGAATATTCTATTTTTTTGGCAGAACATTTAAAATTAGAGATCATTGTATTTTTTTTGCCTAACATTTAAAAAAAAATGACAAGGTATATTTCAGCCTACCGGGCAAAACTTCTAAAAAGAAAATGACAAGATATGGGTCGGCCTACCTTGCATCGAGGCGAAGGTCGATGTTGACGCAGTACCGGCGACTACGACCTCTGCAATTACCCACATACACATCAAATAAAATAATTGAGAAAAGATTGATCCTCCGCCATCTTCTATTCTTCTCCCGCCTGAAACCACATTGATGTAAACAGCACTCAAACCCAAACCAACCGAACCCTGAAATAGAAAAAGGGTTTTAGTACAATAATGAGCATAAACGACATAGAGCACAGCAAAGCCTATGACAGAGCTAAGGCTAATTTTAGAGGAACGCAAACTCACTCACCTAAGGCTAATTTCAATGTTTCAAAAAAAAAAAAGGTTATGTCAAAAATCCGCTGGCCAAAATTACCGACAAGCATACAGAAAGATCTTCACCAAATAAAATTAAGAGTAGGGACCAGTACAAGAAGATCTTCACCAAATAAAATTAATAGCATAACCCAGTACAAAGAGATCTTTACCTCCATGATGATATCTATCTCCATTCAAATGTCAAAGAAACGCTACGCCAAAGTTCGTTCCCACACCCTGCATTTCCCTGAAATAGAAATGATAAGAACTGTTAAACCTCTCGTAGAAACAGAGTCGGACCGTATGCATACTCACCTTCCCTTTCTAGAGATAATATCCTATTTTGTAGATATTAGTAAATAAGGATAGCATACCTGCTACTCCATTCCAGTGATTACAACCGCATAAGAATCTGAAATCACCGATCCATCTCCAACTGTCCACATTAAGGCCTAAACCCGGTAGCATAATACAATTGGCTGTTCACCTTCCTCAGGAAAAGAAAATGAGCTGAACAAACGGTGCAATGCAGAGCTGTGGTGGTAGGATCTGGAATGGGCTGGAATGGGCGGCGCTCACAATGTCCCTTCACGAGCTCTCTTCACATATGCTGTATGTAACTGTTTTCCGGAATGGGCGGCGCTCACGATGTCCCTTCAGTAGCTCTCTTCACATATGTTGTATGTAACGGTTTTGATCAACGGTTCAAGTCTTTCTAATTGTCTAACATCTAAGCGTACGGTGTCCAAAGATGACAAGTCGGCAAAGAGGGAGATGGATTTCAAAGGGAAACTACTTACCGCGTAATTAAATAATAATTAATAATGAAAAAATTAAAATAAATCTTTTTTTGGGGTTACTCATGGTTTAAACATCCAATCAATATACATTTTGGTTTGATCATTAAAATTATATTTATATAGGTATATAGTTATTTTGATGATCAGTTTTTTGAGAAAAAAATTTGTTTTAAGCTTTTTATCCAAAATAGATATTTTTTTTTACATTTTGATAAATTTCATCTCTTTAAATGTTTTGAGAGTTTTTAAGTTTAAATAAATTTATATTGATTTTTATTTATAATTATTAATAATTAATTACATCAATCTATAGAGTTTTAATTAAATAATTTTATATTGATTATATTTATAATTATTTATATTATATTAATCACATCTATATGATAAAAAATTGTTTATAAATTTGATTTTACTATTTTGTAATTTAATTACAGCTTTATTAAATAATTAAAATATTTTTTATTGGCTTGTTGTTTATTTTTTATTCACTTATATAACTATTTTGACATTATTACAAGTTAGTGATTACATAGATTGTATTTAAAAAAATAAATTACAATATTTTAGTTGTGATTTTCAAAATCCAAGTTGTTTGCTAAGTAATTTATTAACCTTTATATAAGTAAATATAAAAAGACCACATGAAAAGTAATTAAAAAAAAAGAATTTATCATATTTGTATTTTGAAGATAAGTATGTTAATGAATTATATTGGTTGATGAATGAAAAAATGATGTGGTGAGTTTTGATTATGGGTGGTAAGGTTTGAGAAATTTTCGCTAATCTGCAAGGTTTATAAGTGTGTTTTCGGAGTTGATGTCTTTGCTAAGCGCAGGGACGAGTGTCCTGATGGGGGGTTGGTCACTCGTCCTTCAGAAACATTGTGATAAGAAAATCAACACAAATTATGGACAAAAGTGGTTGACCTAGTGGCAGTGGAACCTCACAACAATTTTTTATTATAGGTGCGAAATGACAAGCCAACTTGAGGGGGAATGTGCATTCCAAAAGCTACTCAAAACCCCAAATTTGTTATACCTCTAAAATGTATGGAAGACCATTGCAAAAGAATGAAAGGCCCTGCTTTCATTTATAAGTTCATAGGTAGTTGGCCTACTGAGAAGGAGTTGCAACGTTGGATACAACATAAATGGCAACCGAAGGGTGAAATGAATTCAGATTAGGACCGAAGGGTTTCTTTACTATATTTTCTTGAATATGGAAGATAAGGCTTGGGTTTTTGAGAGAGGGCCATATTTTTACAATAATGCAGGCTTATACATTCGGCACTCGGAAGAATGTTTCAACCTAGATGACCAATTTGTATGCCATAGTACCTATCTTTTGCAACACCTTGTACGGACCATAATACTTTGGTGATAATTTACTATCCTTCTTAGCTTGCTTGAGGGACATTTGTTTATATGGTTGTAGCCGTAGGATACCAATTCACCTACATCAAAACTTCTTTCATTGCAATGTTGATCTGCCTGGTTGTTTCATTCTATTTTGCGCCAAGTGAAGTTATCCTCTAAGAGTTGGAGAACTTGTTGTTGATGCTCGATGTATCTTCCACTTGCTTGAACCTTAGTAATTTTCTCTTAAATATGATGTGATGGATGGTGGATGATATCCATAAAGTGCCATAAATGGGGTCATTTTTGTTGGAGTATCGAAGGAAGTGTTATACCACCATTCAGCTAGAGGCAACCATTTGACCCATTGTGTCTGTTTATCAGATACAAAGCAACGAAGATATCCTTCTAAACATTTTTTTACTATCTCAGTTTGCTCATCAGATTGAGGATGATAAGATGAGCTATGAGCTAACTAAGTACCAAGACAAGAAAATAATTATGTCCAAAAATTTCCAGTTAAAATGGGATCTCTATTGCTTACAATAATCTTTGGGTTTCCAAGTAGCTTTTGAATTGTTTCCATAAATGTAGTAGAAAATGTACTCACTTTAAATGGATGAGATAATCCACAAAAGTGTGCATACTTGGTAAGTTTTTCAATTACCACCATGATAACACTCTTTCCTTCGGACTTAGGTAAAGCTGTGATAAAGTCCATTGAAACTTCCTCCCAACGTTGTCTTGGAATGGATAAAGATTGTAATAGACCTGGGGTCTTAATTGTTTCAACTTTATTTTGTTGGCAAACCAAACATTCCGCCACAAACTTTCGAATATCTGATTTAAGGTCATCCCAAAAAATTCTTTCTTAACCCTTTGGTAAGTTTTTAAAAATCCTAAGTGCCCTCCTAAGGGAGAGGTGTGCAATTCCCTAAGAATATTCTATTTGAGTTGGGAATTCTTACATAGGTATAATCGATCTTTGTACCATAATGAATCATTTTTCCAGCTAAATGTATCAGATGTATTGGAGTGCCCACACTTCTTCATCATTCTTCTATTCATCCCTTGCTTCGTTTACCCAATCTAGTTGGATAATAGAAATGGTGCAAAGAAATCCTTCCACATCCTCATCCTTTCTTAAGAGTGCATCTGCCACAACATTTTGCTTCCCTTTTTTGTAGATGATTTCAAAGCCATAACCCAACATCTTTGTGACCCATTTTTGCTGCTCTTTTGAAGATAATATTTGTTCTAAAAAGTATTTAAGACTATCATGATCTGTTTTTATCTTGAAATGTCTTCCCATTAGGCAGGGTCGCCATTTCTTAAGTGCATGTAGTATTGCCAACATTTCCTTCTCTTAAACAGCTTGGTGTAAATACTTTCCTTTGATTGAATGACTTTCGAAAGCAGTGGGTCTTTCCTCTTGCATTAAAACAACACCAATTCCATTTCCTGAGGCATCACATTCAACAATAAATGTTTTTGTGAAGTCTAGCTTAGTAAGACTGATGCTTGGCATGTTGCCTCTTTAAGATGTTCAAAGGCCTTCATTGCTTTTGGAGTCCATGAAAATGCATATTTTATTCAATAATGTTGTTAGAGGTGCTGTTATTCTCCCATAATTCTTAACAAAATTACGATAATACCCTGTCAACCTGTTAAATCCTCGTAGATGCTTTATGGATGTGGGGGTTTTCCATTCCTTAATGGTTTTAATTTTGCTAAGGTCTACCTTAACACCTTCATGAGATACAATATGACCCAGATATTCCACCTTTTGTACTCCAAAGAAACATTTGGAGCTTTTTGCATATAATTGTTTCTCCTCCAATAGTTTGACCCTGTCAACATGTTCAACATGATCCTTCCAAGACTTGTTGTAGATTAGTATATCATCAAAGAATACTAACACAAATTTTCTAAGGAATGGTTTGAAAATGAATTCATCAAACCTTGAAATGTTGAGGGTGCATTGGTAAGGCCAAAAGGCATGACCAAAAATTCATAATGACCCTTATGAGTTCTAAATGTTATTTTTGGAATGTCTTCAGTCTTCATTCTGATTTTGTTGGTATCTTGAACGAAGATCCAACTTGGTGAAGTAAATTTCTCCATGTAATTCATCCAATAATTCATCAATGATAGGGATGGTAAATTTATCTTTAATAGTGAGCTTGTTGAGCTCCCTATAATCTGGACACACGTGCCATGATCCATCCTTCTTGCACACCTATACTACTGGAGCAGATAAAGAACTTTGACTAGGTTGAATTATACCAACCTCTAGCATTTCTACAACCATAAGTTCAATTTCACTCTTTTGGGCATATGGATATTTGTAAGGCCTGATGTTTGGAGGAACAATTCCTGGAATCAAAAGAATAGCATGATCATGATCACAAATAGGTGGGAGGCCTTTGTGAGTCTCAAATACCTTGGAACGATTGTCCGAAACTTGTTGGAGATCTGGAGAAGTAGATGATTTTGATGTGGGAACCTCTAGTGAACATAGTTGAGCAATTACGCCCCATTGTTCCTTCTTTAGAAGATTTGTCATGCTATTAGAGCTGATTATCTTTCCTGGTTTCCTTATGATACCCCTTAATTCAAATTCCTTTCCTTTCCAAAAAAAATTCAAGAAAAGTTCTTGAAAATTAAAAGCTATTGTACCCAAAGATTGTATCCATTGGACTCCTAGTACAACATCAAGAACGACCATTGGAATGGAAAGAATTGAGCTATTCAATACATATTCTCCAATGTATAACTTTATATTATGCCACTTTCTAGAGAAATTTATGGTTCCTCCATTTGCAACCATTAATTGACACTCTGGTGCTGGATATAGGAAGCAATTCAATTCCTTGGATATCTTACAATGAATAAAATTATGGGTACTACCCTAATCAATCAACACTATTACCTTTTTCTTCTTGATATATCCTTCTATCTTGAGATTTTGAGGAGTGGTGATTCCTGTCAATGCATTACATGATATGGTTGGATCCGTTTATTCTTTCTCTAGGGTTGGTTCTTGGTGTATATCCTCTTATTTTGACGTTTCTTGTTCCTTTTCTTCCTCCTCTTCGCAATCTATGTAAAATAATTTCTTCTCAACATATTTATGACCTTTAGTGTATTTGCTATCACAATTGTAACAAAGCCCTTTTTCTCTTTTTTCTTCCAATTGTTGAGGTGTCAACCTTGTAGGTTGTGGAAGGCTAGGGGCAACAACACGTCCATCTTTATAGTAGTGAGTGGTAGGCTTCCTTGTTGCCATAATTTTGCTTTCATTTTTTCTCCAATGAATCATGTTCCCAAAGGCGAACCTCGTGTTGGATGTTATCCTTTAAAGTCCCTTTGAACACATCAATCCTATTCTCCTATGGAATATCTTTTACCCTTATATTCAATTTTTGGAAGTCCTCAATGTGCTCCACCATTGTACCCTTTTGTTTAAGATTTATCAATTGGCTAAAGAAGGTGTTTCTTTTTGTATCCTCATAATGTGTTAACATTTCCTCCATAAAAATTGACCAAGTGACAATTTGTTTACGAGAGCAAAGCCATCGATACCATACAAACTATTTGGGTTCCAAATATAAAGTTGTAATGCATACCGATCGTGTGTTTTGCACATTATGAAGATCGAAATATTACTCCATTTGCAGTATCCATGTTACGGGATCCTTGCCATCAAAATTCCTCATATTGATCTTTGGAACATGGTAGATCTTCAATCCAACATTAGATTCTATGAAATCATGATTAACATTTCTTTTTTTCTCATCATGAGTATCCTCTACTACCTTTTCGCCATTAGGAAGAATTTATTGTAGCAACTTTGCCAAACTTCCTTTCAAGCCTTCCATGTCTTTTGTCAAATATTCAATGTTTACTTCTAAAACATCCATCTTAGCTTCCACGCCATTCATCTTAGCTTCCATGCCTTTCTTTAAACCATCCATGTTAGCTTCTATTACTTTTTGTGAGAGTGAAATTTGTTGCACTTGGTCTCGTAATTTTGATATATCATGTTGCATGTCTTCCTCTTATTCATGAGTCATGCTATAGCTTTCAAGTTGCTTACTAGGTGTTTCCATATTATTTCTTTGGGGCATCAATTAATGATAATTGTGCTTCACTGTGCCCTTTGAATCACTTCAAACTATTTTTTTAAACCAAACTTATGCAAATTTTTAAAAAGACTACACACCTTTTTTTCGCTTTGTAGGAGCTCAATATTGAATTTGTTGTATTTCTGTAATTTCGGATCTCCAAGGTCTGAAATTTCATCCAATGATAGCCCTATATGTCCTCTTTCCAACCCCACAAGTCTGATCAAGATTGGATTCTTGAAGAAAGAGTTATGTCAAATATCCCACGATGACCAGATTATAGACTGGTTCAGTATAAAGAACTTGTATGAAGTTCCACTTGTCATTGTTTCCACCTTCAACTCTAAAATCAATACCCAACCAACTACAGTCCGTTCTATTTCTGAATTTTTATGAAATTTGAAATCAATGCTCATAAATAAAGTTATGAGGATTTTCCCAAGGTCACCTGTTTGAGATGGAATTCAGGACCCTGCAAAACCCCTAACTTCCTCAGATCATATCTCCGAAAATATAGCAATCCAAGATCTAAAATTCAGCCATGACGTTCATCATGATTTCGTCTCAAATGTTTATTTTTCTAGCTTATGAAGCTTCGTAGAAAAAAAGTTATAGTGAAAATGCCACGATGGCCTACTTGAAGCAGCGAAACCCTAGAATCCAAGCCTCTGATACCAAATGTTATGAAACTAGCTCACAAATAGAAGAAGAGTTAGATCAACGACTTCAAAATAAGCCTCTTCAAGGGGGAAACCTCCTTTACATTACACAAATGAAAAATTATTGGATGATTCAAATGACAAAACCTCCTTTCTATATATAGGAGTCTAAGGGGTCACAATATAGTCAAAGTTGACATAACAATAATAATGTAAGGGCACAACAATAACAATAGTGGGCTTCTATGGGGAACAATAATAACAATATGGGGAGAACATGGGCTATGGTGAAGTAAAATTATAAGTGCAGACACAAACAAATTCCTCTAGCCCGATAATGGGTCTAGCCACAACAGATACATTCTATGGAAGATTTCCTTAGGTTAGAACCAATCAAGAGGGCCTACCTCTTTGTCCGCTTATCCTGCTTGATGATGTCCTTGCTTGCTCACTCTAGCTATCTCTTGCTTCCTTCTTCAAGCACCTGAAACAAGTAAACAACGATACACAACAAACATGATAATAGACAAATTGCAATTCAACCTACTTAACAAGTCAAGAAACATTAAGCCATGAATATGTAATATTACAAAACATGTAGGAAATCAATCGATAGTTTCATATATTAATATCAAAGAGATATTACAACCATTTGTCTTGACGTTGCAGTCCTCCTCTAACAAGACCAGGTTCCCACACACTTCTGCTAGAATTCCATGACGGCCCCAATCAATAATAGTTTTAAGGCTCTTCCCTTTAGGCTTCACTCCAAACCAAATCACACTTGTCCCTCGCACAACTAGATAGCCACAACTAGTAATAACTTGTTGTCTACTCCAAACCAAAATATCATAAGCACACCAACATCAACACTAGCTTGTGCTTGGGAAGAAGGAAGGTTTATATAGGAAAAATGGATGGGAGATGGATCCTCTTCTCATGGGAGAAGGGCCTATCCCTTGAGGTAGTTCCATCATTATAGGGGAAAGGAGCCCAAACTGTCATCCTCGACTTCATCCGGCCAAACCATTTACCAGAGTTCCATTACGCAGCTTCTAAAGCTAGAAGCTTCAACTCCCAATTTAAAAAACCTTCCATAACAGGACCAGCGCGATTGGAACACATCTCAGTCGCTCCGGTCGGTGCAAGGGACAGTGCTAATCTCTACACATTGGCATGGGGGAGACAAGGGCCATTAGCGTCGGTCTTGTAAACTAGGGCAAACCAGAAGTTTAAGGGGAAATGGTGCAAAAGGGGATTGATCTTCTCATGAAGAGGGACATAATGGGAGTTTTTTCATGAAGGCAAAGCATGTGGGGTTCACTATAGAGGTCCTCTAGGATCAAGGAACAAGGAGTATAGGGATAGTGACAAAATGATGTGTGACATATGCCTCCTAAAGCATGAAGGCTGAGTTGGAGTGAGGGATGAAATGCTTTATAAACCTGTGCGGGGAATTAGTCTGCCATCGGAAAACCTGAAAGAAAGTACATATACATATACATAGACTGAGATCTCTGTCAAATGATACATGAATCATGGCATGGACGCAGCCATCTAGAGATTGATCATGTAAATGGATCCAAGTATGGGCGCAACCATCCATAAAAGAGGATCATAATGAAACCAAGGTATGGTTGCAACCATCCAATAATGAGAATGATCACATATGATAACCCATGGTCTGGTCACAGCCAATTATCTAAAAGAGACATGCATATCATCATAACCATGTCACATCACTTCACAACCTAGACTTTTGTGATCTGAGTCTAGGGTCTTGTGCTCCAACACAACCTGATCAAAGTACAGATCCTAGCATGTGAATAGATGTGTTGACATCGAACATGCTAGAAAGTCGCTTGATTACAAGTCAATGATGTAAAATATTAACAAGCGCGAGAGAAAACACCAATAATGACAATGGTCCTCAAGGTACTATCAGCACAATCCACAGAATGTGAATAGAGGAACTGAAGTCAAACACCCATGAAATCACTCGATCGAAAGCTAATGATGTGAACTTGTCGTCGAGTGCGAAGAACTTGCCATTAGGGCATGCAAGCTCTAAGGTACTGGAAAAGAGTCTCTCGATCAACTTCCCCAATAATGAGTTGAAGTAGATGGAAAGCGACCGTGTCGAAGGAGGGCCATAATGAATCCCACATCATCAACGTGAGACGAGAGGATGCAAAATGATTTTGGATGATACAGAGAATGAGAGGTAAGTGTAACTGTAGAAGGACAACTCTTGAACATATCGGCGACACATCTTGGAAGTTTGGCAGCTTTGGATCCACAGGATCGGTGGTCATGATGATGTGGCAGAGATCAAATGGAAGGCAAAAATGAATGGCCCAAACCTAGGAAGGTCAACAATACAAAGGAGGATGTCCCAACCCAACATAAAGCAAAGAGTGTCATGTTCAAGAGTGAGCTATTGACATGACTGATAGATTTCCAAATTTCCCCCCACCATTTTTAGCAGGTACCCCAATTATTTTTTAATCACAAGCTTGAAGGGGATAGGATATGCTTGCACTGTAAGTTCATCCTTCGGACGAATTTGACCTAGTAAGTTTAACGAACCCTAGGAAGGAGAAGCTCATGTTTATCATGGTGACTAATCCGATGTCGTTTAATAGTTTAATGAGTCTGACGAAGGTGTAACTCGACATCTTTTTCATGTTTAGAGGGTTTGAAAAGGACACATAAAATAAAAATCCACATGGTCCCTTTTCGTACATTTGTGTCTCTTGAGCCCGAAAAGGTAGAAAACACCACTTGAGAGAATTGATTGACCATTTCAGTCAGGGAGTACCTTTTTCATAAATAGTGCCACTCAGACTGAAAAAGGGGTAAGCTTATACTAGGCACACGATGTTTCACATCTGTTAATGAGTTTGAAACGACAAGGGCTCGACCTTATTTTCGCTTTTAAAGGGTCGTAAAAGAGTTGAAAGTGGACCCCCCATTTTTATTCTCTTTAAAGAGTCAAAAAGGGAAAAAATACTTGGCATTATTTTCATATGATTTTAACGAGTCGAGAAAAGAGCTGAAACGTGACTCATCATCATCATCGAACATCCATCACCTATCGTTGCACAAGTAAGGTAAAGTGTATTATCGAGTCCTTGAGGTAAAATAGGGCAAAATATTTACAAAAACCTGATATTTTCATGAAAATATGAATAAAAAGGGGAAAGTAAATATATTTTTTCCATTTACCATTTTACCTTTGTTGTGAAGATTTTTTTACTCACTTTTGCCCTAATTGTTCTGGAGTAGATTATAGGAGATCCGAGAGGTCAATCGATGAGCCGCTAGTTCCAAGTAACAGCCGAAGCCTTGAGCTCCATTTTCATGTTCTTTATTTTTTCTTTTAGCCACTTTTTTAGATTTTTGAGGAGGTTTTTGAAAAAAAAATTCGCCCTCGGTCGACGCGATTTCCAAGCACAGAATTGCATCGGCCGGGTGATTAAGAAAGCCATCCGTGCCAATTGGCGCAACTATTTTTAAAATAGGCGTGCTGACGCCCTGGATAGGGAAAAACCCTATTTTCTCAAAACTGACCATTTAAACTTAAATTTTATGTGACAAGGATGATTATTGACTCAAATTAATGGCTTTTGCAGGAGAGAATCGTTGAAAATGGTGGACTAGAGAGAACGGGAACATGAAGATGTTGACACCCAGGTAATGAATGACCCAAATTTCCTGAAGGCTTTGAGGGCTTGCTGGCTCCTCAAAATCTTTCTTACATCGGGGATCCGGGCCCAACCCGAGTTGCTTCAATATTTGATTAGTCTTTGGGACATTAATCAAGAGATTTTTGTCATTAGCGACCAGGAGCTGGAGTTGGAAACTTTAGATATATACTTCATCACTGGATTGTCCCGCAAAGGGGAGCCTGTGAACTTGTATGGGTCACGACTGATTGGGGCAAGCATATCTTCTCTGCTTGCCGAACACTGCCCTGAGGCCCTAAAATCCAAGAGTAGGAAGAGTGAGATTTCCAGTGTGCGGGATCTGACACTGAGGGTGCTTCTGTTGACTATCAATAGGGTGGCGGGGTCCCAGGCAGAACATGATACTAACAAGTCGAAGTTCCTTTATGCTATTGACTGCACAACTCCTACGATCTTCAACTAGGCAGAGGCCATAAAGATGAACATGAAGTCCCAATTGTCCAAAGACAAGGCGGGGAATCTGAAGCAATTGTTCTTTGGATCTGTACTTGTGACCTTCTTCATGGAATGAGTACCACTGTTCCAGTATCAACTGACTGAGGTAGATCCTCCTACGCCACGCGATTCGCGGATGGCCCGTTGGATCCGTTTGATGCCCAAGATCACTGAGGGTCAACATATGTCATATCGACCTGCATTCTTTTCATGGATGAGATGACAGAAGATCGTCGTGGAGGACTGGACATACAATGGCACTGATTTCCGTGGAGATCCGGACATGCTCTTACCAGATGGAGAGGACTTCGATGACGAAGGTAAACAATCAAATTTTGAGATTTTTTAATTGTTTTTGGTATATATGTGCTTATAACATTTCTCTTGTTAATGCAGACGTTGGACTAGAGCGGCCGGCTGGGATGTCCCCGATAGCCAGGCGCATTCCCCGCCCTATCGATGTTATCGCCCCTTATCAGGAAGGGAGTGACAAAGAGGAGGATATCGCAAGGAACCTTGAGGGGTTAACTCGTGGTATCCTGAAGTGTGCTCGGGTAGGAGACATTCCTCGTTACTACTAGAGACACATGGTGGGAGTCTCGGATCGGATCCGTCGATTGTTGAGTCGTGTTGCACGAGCAATATCGTGCTACCATGATCACCATGATGATTAGTTCCTAGGTCCAACACTTACATATTTTTTGAGGCTTGCTTGCCACAGATATATGAGCCTTGCGAGTCGTCGATGTTTTTTAGACACATATTATTTTGGGGTTCTGATGTATTAAACATTCTCACCATATATATATATGTTGTATTTTCCTGTCTATTATGGTACAAATGGTTTGTTTTATATTTTACATGTTTCGTAAATGTCTATCCAACACATAATTAGCTAATGCATCTGTCAATGTATTCATGCGTCTAGGAATATGATGATATGTAATGTAATCAAAACGCCTTTCCAATAGATGAATACGGAGATACATTCTCAATATTTGAGGGTTTATAATGGAATATTGCCTGTTGAGTTGAAGGACGATAAGTTGTGAATCCATATTGACAACCAGTTCTCTAATTCCCAGAGCGATGGCTTCTAATAACAGTTCGATGACCGCACTGTATTCAACAATGTTGTTGGTCGTGCGACCTAGACAGATACCTTGAAGGTCAATCAAATCACCATTGGGTTCATAAATAGCCCATGCCACAGATGATAGGCTCTGGGTATTACGACAAGCACTATCAATGAAACCAATGTGGGGAGTCGCAAACATCTGCAAAGCAAGAAAAGCATAGTAAATAAGAAAGTTGTTTGAAAACTATCACATAAAACCACGATGAACAAAAATGAATCACACACTAATGTACATAAGTAACCATGCTAGATGATCTAAGCATAGTACTTTTTGAGGTAAAGCCCGTTTCGGGGCTTATCAAGAGGATTTCCTTCATAATCAATAAGCTCATAGGCTCCTTTCTGCAAAACGCATTTCATGATGTAGGGCTCATGCCACATAGGTTTGAACTTGCCTGCCCCCAGCTTATCGTTAGCTTGGTCGTATAATAAGACCAAATCACCCTCAAAGAACGCGTGAGGGGATATCGACTAATCGAAATGGGATTTGACCCGTTTCTTTTGTGCTTCGATGACCAAGGCAGCGAGACGACGAGTCTCGTCCAGTCGTTCTAAGTATAAGAGGCGTTCCTCTTGAGGTGACGTTTTGGGGAGGAGTTCAACAACTAACTTGAGTGAAGGAATCTCGCATTCGATCAGTAATGTTGCTTCCAGACCATAGACTAGCTGGAATGGTGTGAAACCAGTTGCGTCTTTGGTTGAGGTTTGGTAGGCCCGCAAAGCTGAAAAAAGCATGAGATGCCAATTTGACTTGTGCATCCCAATAGTGCGCTGACGCATTGTGACCAAGACCTTGTTCACGCCTTCAACTTGGTCGTTGACTTGAGGGTAATATGGGGTCAAGCCATCGTGGCGCAAGCCCAATGCAGATGTTAGCTCAGCCATCATGTACTCTCTAAAATGGGAGCCATGGTCTATGACAACGGCTTGGGATATGCCGAACGTAGAAATAACATGGTTGAAAAGGAATTGAGTCACCATCTTACCATCTGCAAAATATGTACGCATCGCTTCAGTCCATTTGGTGAAATAATCCATAGCGACCATAATATAGCCATGCCCCCCAATCGAACGAGGGTTACATGTCATATAATCGATGCCCCATTTGGCAAAGGGACCAACGATAATGACAGGTTGTAAGTGAGCAGGTGGGGCGTGAATCTTGCATTGGTAAATTTGGCATTCGTGGCACTTGTGAACAGCGGGAATGCAGTCCTTGAAGATAGACGACCAAAATAAGCAGCGCAAAGGATTTTTTGAGCTGTAGCGTAACCAAACATATGACCACCACATGCCCCAGAGTGGCAATCATTGAGAACTCTTTCAGCTTCCTCGATTGTAAGGCATCGACGAAGAATTGAATCAACACTGACACAGCATAAAGTATCGGTAATAATATGGTAGGGTTGGGAGTGATGCTGAATCCTTCGACGATCATCCTTGGTCAACACGGACCGAAACATGGACGTTTGGAGATACACAATGGTATCACCATACATTGGATCAAGGGTGCTAACCAAGAAAAGGGTCTCATCTAGAAGCTGCTCATCTACACCAACAGGGAGAGCCTTGGATGGAAGGGAACAAATCAATTCAGCGAAAACAAGTGACTTCTTAGATTTGGCGTTAGTGAAGACCAAATCAAATTCTTGCAGGATGACGATACATTTAGAATACTTGTCCCCTAGCAACTAACGAGTCAGGATATAGGTCATATGGTTACATTCAGAAATCACTGTAGTCATGTGCAAAAGGATATAGTGTCGAAAGCGTTGAACAGCATGAACGACAGCCAAATCCAACTTCTCGACATGTGCATAACACACTTCAGTGTCGAGAAGACTCTGAGTAAGGTAGTAGATTACATGTTTGTTACCCTCATCGCCGTCTTGGACCAAGACCATAGCAATGGTGCTAGGGGTCGCGGCTAGGTAAAGGAAGTAATGTCGATAATAGTTTGGTGGATGCAACAGAGGAGAATTTACGAGGATGGTCTTGAGATCATCGAAGGATTTTTGGGCCACCTCGTCCCATACAAAGGGAATTCATTATTTGAGTAACCGGGTAAATCCTGTGGCTAGCTCGACATAGTTGGGTATAAAACAACGAAGAAAGTTGGCCTTTCCTTGCAGGCTCTTGAGTTGGTGCAGTGAGGATGGAGGGGGTAAATTTACAATGGCATCGACTTTTAACGGATCCGGGCGAATACTGTCCTTGGAAATGTTGAAGTCGAGGAGTTATCCCGATTCTACGCAAAAAACACATTTTTGTAGGTTTCATTGAGTGTTATAGTGTCTGCAGCGTAGAAAAATCTGCCGAAGATGGTATGGGTGATCTTGGCACTTACGAGAATGAGCGGGAAGGTCATACAAGTAAGGCTAGACAATGTTGCGAATATCATGAAACACATATGACATTACTCGTTGAAACGTGGCTCCATCATTTTTAAGTCTGAAAGGGAGTTTCTTCATGAAGGAAAAGCATGAGGGGTTTACTGTAGAGATCCTCCAGGATCAAGGAATGGGGAGTACAGGGATAGTGACAAAATGTTGTGTAACATGGGCACAACAATAACAATAAGGGGCTACTATGACAATAATAATAAGGGAATACACTAGTATTATAGGGACCTAACAGAGGAGGTTGCAAATGATAGGGAGAATTTATTGACTAAAATCAATGAAGCAATGGAAAAAAGGGAGTTTGTGTATAGACATTTTCCGTAGTCAATTATGGATCTTGTTTTTGAAATAATTTGAGAGCTTATTAATGTAAGTCTAGAGGTTTTTGCTTTGAAGATGGCATGTACCAATGCATTTAATTGTATTTGAAGGCAAAGGAAAATCCTTCAATGGAATCTATAAAAAGAGAAAAGGGATTGCCTCGAGAAGGGTTACATCCAATTTTAAAAAATGAAATTGGGACTAATGAGGCAATTTCTTTGGCTTTTTCTGAGCACTTAAAATAATTCAAGCAATTTCATTGTTGATGTTAAGTATATGTTGATATTGTTATGTCTTTTGCAAATTTAAGCTTCTTTCTTTTTCAGTAACTGCACAATGGAGGTATTAATCTCAACCTATGGATGTCTAAGTAAATGTTAATTGGAGGCCATGTCTTCTCAAATAAAGATGTTGTTGTCTTGGTGTGACTTAGCCTTTAGGTTTCTTAAATCATTCTGGAAATAGGGTAGTCTTTAATAGTAAGATATTTCTCTCTTACTCATTGTTAAGAAAATTGTTGGTAGGAAGTTTCCTTGTTTTAATGTGTGTATTTTGACTGATGCTTGCAAATTTTAAGTTATTTTTACAACTACGACACCCAACCATCAATAATTATGTACTCGGTGCTTAGATTGGTTCTATCTTGGTTGCAAAATGTTGTGTTTCACCCTTTAGGTATGAGGGACTTGCTTTTTAATCAAAATGGTTTAGTAACATTTGTTGTTTTACTTTGGTTGATTGTGGGCCAAAGCAAATAGTTCTGGAGACTGAAGGGAAAGCAACAAAAGAAAAGCATCTTCTTGTAATTTTGTCACCCTTTCAACAAATTTATCAATAAAGGATTTGCTTATTTAATTTTTTGTAGTGGTTGACTCTAACAAATCTCAATGATGGATTTCAAATATTCAATTCTCTCAGAAACTTGATATTTTATTATGCAGTCACTTTCTGCCAAAATAAAAACTTATACATTAATAGTGTTTTGGTCCCAATCTCCATTAAGAGTACTTGATAGTTAGTTTTTTGAAATTTTAAATTGCTCCCTTGTTTATAGAAATATAACTTATGTTGATGAAAATACTTTTTTTGGTCAAAATAATATATATCTGCTTTTTCTTGAGAAATCTTGTATTATTCAACAAGGTCTTTTACATGTTAGTTTCACTCTCCAACAAACTATTCTATCTATGGCAAAGGATGAAATAATAAATACTCACACCATCTGTCCTTACATCCAAGTGAATAGGTTTCTTATCAACTTAAATGGCTCTTTATTATACAAAGTAATGGTATTACCCAGATTACACATGGGCAATAGAAACCATAAAAAGTTCAACTAACTGCAAGACACACAAACAACCTCACTAGACAATTTAATGTTTCAAGTTTCCACTGATAATGATTGCCTCATTTTATAGTGGTATATATAAGCAAATAAAAATCAATTGAAAGGAGCAACAAACTATGGGTTTTCCTTTTGACTTAGAGAATATAAACTAAGTCCAAAGCTATTTGCAATATCAATATCAGATGCATCTGTTCTATTTTCATTCTTTTTTTTTTTAGTTTATAACTTATTTATCAAATAATTCCAAAACTCTTCTTTTCAGGACCAAGTTGACATTGACAACTATCACAAAGATTGTTCATTATTCCTTGAATGCAACTAGCTTGGAGGATTGATAATGGACCTTAAATGTAAAGCATCAATTCCTCCTCCTTTATAAAACATTGTTAGTTTTGGAAGTTTCAATGACTCAAAAGAAGTTATAGTTCCCTCTGTGCACAAGGCTAAGTCAATTCCTTTTTGCCAATGCTCCAACCTCCACTAAATCATCATCATATATTCACAGAATGTAACCTCTTAACAATGATAAAGTCAAATTTAACCCAAGCTCTTCAACCCTCACCATATGATCTTTGTTAATAATTTTTAAAATCTTTTTTGAGTTGACGAAGTTCAAGGTAATTGCCACTTTCACATAGTGATCCTAGACACTCTTGGATGTCAATAAAAAGATTCCAATTCACATTCTAAAGAGCCAATAGTTTTCTTTCAACATCCTTAGGTAAGTAAGTCAAGCAAGGGTCTACATTTTTAACTAAGAACTTATGATATCCAAGACTGTAAGATTGCTTAGATTTCCAATACCACTACACAATGCCTTTCTCAAGTTTGTGTTTATCAAATGTATTTCTACCGAGCACAATTGATGTGCCATTTGTACTTGTGAGATCTATACACACAATGCTAATATTTTCTAGTCTCTCACTTGGAATCGTGAAATTGTTGCAACCTCTCATGCTCAAAAAGTACTAAATTGTGAAGGAATCTAAAGGTATATTTAATGATGCTAAGTGGATGTTAAAATATTGAGAATTCATGATGCAAACCCCGGGGACATTTGCTACATATATCTCTTGTTTAATAATTATTATTGATTGTTGTTCACAAATACACATCTATAAAATGTATATTACTAAAGAGAATATAAAAGTCAAACAAACTTATCTATTATTAATTATAAAACCAATATTAAACCAATAAATTAACAAAATAATCAATATTATCATAAAAAAAAAAAAATTCTTATAATTATAAAAGCAATAGCATATACACCACATCTCTCATAGGCTCTCACACACACTCCTACGTTCACATTATGGAACGTGAAAAAAGAAAGAGAAAGCATGTCTCACAACCAAATTCCAAGTACATAAGATATAGAGTTTCATTTTCCATAGTAATGTTCAATTAAAAATATAAAAACCTAGTTCCTATTAAATTAGTAAATTTTCTTAAGCTATTTTACAATATATATATATATTTACTAAACATTAATATATATAAGGTTTTTTTATTTAGTAATTAAAATTGAAATTGAAATTTCTTTCTTTCCATCATCATAAATGAATAGAGTTACAAGAAAGGTAGGTATTTTTCAATGTACAAACAACATAGGCACAAGTTCTATCTTAAAAGCGGACAAAAAGAAAAGTGATGAGACAAAAGAGCAAAGACTATTGCTCTAATATAACAACGTTGAATTGGTTTTCAACTTTTCATTGATTTTTTTTCATAAATATAAATCAACACATTTTATAATGGAAAAGTGTTTTTGTTTTTTTTATTTCATTTTCATAAATATAAATCAACACATTTTAATATGAAAGGGAATGGGGGTGTTCATGCATTATACAAAGAAGGTAGAAACAAAAATATTAGAAGGGAAGGTCTTTAATGAATTGTAACCTATTTGAGTTTCTAAAAATTTAGTAGATTGGATAAAATCAACCATATATTTTTTCCTTTAATATTTTTTTCCTTTAGTAGAGGACAGGGTTTTGAAGCCACATAATGAAGAGAAGAGAAAAAGTGAGTGAATCTTCATATGGATATACCAATTGTGCTCCACTTCATTTTTTTTTTGGAGAAATTCAAGTTTGGAATTGTGTCATACAAAACATTTTTCTTATTTTTAAAAGTAGGGTATGATGTATTTTTTTAAATTAATACATTCAATACAAAAAAACATGATATAATATGATAAAGGAATTGTTAACGACCACAAAACATTATAATACAAATTCAATATACATTGCGCGTCTTCCAAGCTCAACATTTTTTGAAATTCAAAATGTTTAAAGTATGCATCTACCCATGTCTACCTTTTGATTATGCGAATCACAAACAGAAAGACTTATTTTCGAAGTGTATGTATTGTTTGGTCAATTGGGTTTATCTTTGTAACCACCCTCCTCCATATATACCCAAGTAACCAGCCAACCAAGGTAAACATGTGACGAGAGGCTACTATGATATGATTCAACCTCCTAAGTACCCTTAAGGAAGTGGAATCGATGGAAACCCATCAAAAATACCTTCCACATCAGTAACAACACTCCCAAGAGCCATCCCAACCACACAAATATCATGCCCCTCGGTCCCACCGAGTTTTTAAACTATTAAACCTCTAGAATCTCCCATGCTATTGGCATGTTAGCGTCCAAAGAACTTTGGACACTCCCACAAGCCTGCATGCCTGCATCTAGGGACTATTTCCAGCGGACCTGTGTCAGAGTCTATGGGATTTAAGGCACTTTTCAAGACCAAAATTCTGGTTATTGCCAAGAACTTGATGTAACTTCCATAATCAATTAAACACATGATGACAAGACAAATAAACCAAAAACTAACTCTAGGACTATGCCCAACCACTCCCCAACTAGAACGAACATTATGTCAAACACTTGGCATCAATACAATCTACAGGTCTAAGATACAAGACAGAGCATGAATGAATAAAAACTATTACGAGACATGACAAGAAGGATCACCACCTTCTCCCTTGAATTGTTATGACATCAATTAGGTCTTGCATCCATTATTTTAACAATTACAAGTAAATACATGAAATGACCATGACATGAACCAATCACTTAACCATGCTTATAACCATCATAAAACCATGAAAATAACAGTGAGATAATAACCATTAAATCCACATATAAATAGGTACAAAAGCAAGAGAACTTAGATTTTATTAAACCTAGGCAAATCCGACGAGGTTCAAGACTTCTACGTACCAACCGACCGTAGACATGGCTGAAACAAATATTTATTTTAGCCAGTCACCCCATGCCATATTCCAAGCATGAATGTGGGATCTCATGGAAAAATCTATCCAAAAATAACCAAGGGAATGTAGAGGTTAAACCACCTCCACCCTCACCAATTCGTGATCACACCAAAACTGATGCTCCGATCACAATATCGAACTGAACTTGGAATTCCATCCAGAATCCATCACTATCCTTGAAGAATTTTCTGTCTCCTTGTCAAGCTTTACTGCAATCCAATCCCAGATCACTAGGCCCTAAACTGAGACACTCCCTCAGGATTTACCTTGTATCTCTCCAAAACCGGTCAAGGGATTCCTAGGTCTTTGGGAATGAACCTTTAGACCACCTTTGCCTTGGATTCTGAAATCCATCCGACAAATCCAAAGCTCAAAATCGAGATCAACATCCCAACACACCATGACATCCAAAAAAAGGCAAGGCTAGGCTGAAAACCACTGTCATAACCCAACAAAACCATGACACCGACAACGAGAGAACCATACACCAACATGCAAAGCCATGCATGTCAAAACCAACTAGGAAATCACACATGCAATATGTTACCTACAAGTATTCCTGTTGATGTTGCTTGATCCTGCTCTTCCTTGCTTGATCCTTGCTTTCCTTCCTTGCCCCAAAGCTAGAGTGCTCCAAGAAATTCTAGGTGTCCAAGAGTGAGAGAGAGAGAGAGAATAATGAGAGAGATCCAAAACTGAACTGACCAAGGTTACACTGACCAAGCATACATTGACCAAACCTTACCAATTGTTCCTCATAAGTCTTTTTATCAATGAGGCCTCTATTTTCTTCAATTTCCATTATTTTCCTTCATTTTCCTCTTCACATGCAACTTGTGACCTTTCACCTCCTTTTTCTCCTATTTTTCCTTTATTTTCATAAATAAGTGTGCCAAAAATGCCTTTTTCCTTTTTAATACCTTTGCCTTTTCCTTTTCTAATTTCCTTAGCCATAAACACATTGAGTGATGCCCATTAGGATATCTTTGCCCAACATTCAACTTAGAATAAGTGTCTCTTAATCGTGGTCTTATTTTGCTTTTATTAACTTTTATTACATGGAATTTTCAGCAGGGTTGTTACATAACCCTCCCCCTTGGGGAACATCGTCCTTGGCTTTAAACCATATCAAGACCTCAACAAAACCACTGAAAAGAAAACATACTACCTATGGAGCTTTATACATTAGCTGGTTGCAATATTTACAATGAAAGGCTAAAAAATAAAACATCATGACAACATGACTAGATAAAAGCCATACAACTTATTGGAGCTTTATGACATAACTCATTATGGTATTTACAATAACCACATATACACATATGCTCATTTGCTAAACCGACAAATAAAAGGATACGATGCTTACATCCGCAACAAGGGAATCCAAAGGCTCATGCCTCCACCCTCAAAGTAATACCAAGATTCATCTCCTTCCAAGGAAGTCCAGAATCCACTGCCACACTCAAACTGCATCAAATGTACAACACTATAATCATGTGCCACTTGTCCTCTTAGCGAATAGTTACTGGTTCATTTTTCTAGGGCACACTCCCAATGTGCATTTGATTCCATCTGGCAATGCTAATGACCAAAACAAATATATCCACGACCTTACCTTCTCTGCTACACAGTCCCTCGGGCAATCCAGTCACCCCTTTCGTGCAGTCACTCACCTTCCAAGTTCCCTAGCATCCCCTATACTGGGTGATCCATCCCTTGGCAAGGCTTTCTCGCATCAGAAAATCAAACAACCAAGGAATATACTTGCCTCAAACCATCAAATCGATCATAGCATGCTCATGGAAATTAATGGACACTATTTGGTACCAATGTCCCACAATGACCCTGCTCCTGAAGTGCTTTACCAACATATGTTGCATGTTCAAATTCCTTTTGTAGTTGCTTCTAGTGCTTGTAGTCAATTTCAACCACCCAACCGGGTATTTCTGTGCTTCTTGTACCAAGCAAATAAATTCTATTAGGTTAAATTAAATTGAAATAACTTCAAATCATACCTCATTGGCAGCTCGTCAATAAGGTACACTTGCAATCCTGTTTAATTCATGTCAGAACAAGTCAAACTAGCATCTTTGACAAAATCATCATGTATAAACATATCACGCCAGGTTAGCTCAAAAAACAACCATCATATATCAAAATCATAAATCACATGTAACCATCATAAACCAGAATCATAATTCACACCCATAATAAAACTGAAATAAAATACTCATACTTATCCTTTAATCAATCCTTAGCTTTTACCTTTGTCTTTATTCCATACACACTCTAGATCAGTTTCCACACCCGTCAAACACTTAGTGCCTTCTCCTCAACCATGTGCATATACACATAGTGTGCATCACACACATACAACCACACACGACATACAACACCATGCAATAGATGCACCTATCCCTGACATACAACGCATACACCTACACCCAATGTACAACACAACACAATACATACACCTACATTCGATGTACAACACAACAAATACACATGTCATGATACCATGACTACACCATACACATACATAATACCGCATGTACACAACACAACATGTACGACATGCACATACATAATACCGCATGTACACAACACAACATGTACGACATGCACATAATACTGCATGTACAACATGTACACAATACCACCTATACACAACACCACCTACATAACATGTACACAACATCACATGTACATGGAACCACCTATACAATGTGTACACAATGCCACATGTACATTGTACCGCCTGTAACAACATGTACACAATGTTAGACGTACACAACACCACATGCATGACATGTACACGACACCACATGTACACAGTATCATATGCACGATATGTACACAACACCATATGTATAACATGTACACAACACCACTTGTACAATCATGCACACAACACTATATGTACATAGTACCACATGTACAATATGCACACAACACCACATGTACATAGCACTGCATATCCAACGTGTACGTAATATCATCTATGCCCAACACTACATATGCAATATTCACACAACACTATATGTACCACCCTGTACATAACATTGCATAACAACATGTACACACTATATATATACACAACACCACATGCGCACAACATCATAGATGCAACATGTACATCATATACAATATATGCACAACATTAGTACCACACATCCAAAACCACATTATCTCTACCAAACAACCTTGCTTCTAGTGTCTCTTTGCTATCCATGCTTATCCTAGCATGTTGCGGATCATGTTGTTGTCATTCTGTCGATGTATCTCTCAGCATTAGCATGTCCATAACATAAACATAGACATAGTACAATGACATAATATCAATTTCACATCCACATGATATTGACCTCAGAGATCTGTCAGGCTACTCTTCCCACTTGATTCCTCATGAACTAGGAATCTCTTCATTCCATTTACGTGCATAAGCAACCATTCCTCTAGAAGAATGATCCTTGACAACCTTGTCAGACAATGACATAGATACATTGATACATATACATAAACATTAGCATAAAACAATCATGATCCTGCCAGAAAATGACATACATACATACATGCATACATGTATACATATATATATCGACACAATCATGATCACAACATAATTACCAGATATCATAAGGTCAAGGTTAAGAGAACTTCCTTTATCTGTGCAATGAATGTAAATCATCGAGAACAAAAATTCCCAACATAGCTAAGGCATCTGATGCCTCAATATATTTACTTTACCTATCCTGATTACTTTTCTCATGATTGTTTTGTTATCTTCCATTTACACCAATGGAGTCAACCAATCCAACTAGTTGTTATACGTTTGCCTTCAGTTTCCGTTATACATGCACTGAACTTCATCCATGCCTTACATCACCCGTTGGGTTTCATTCAACTCTCTATGGGCTCCATTAACTTTCCTCTTTCCCAACCAATTCCCCAGACCCCAAACATAAAAGGCAAGACAAGGAATAAACAAGAAGAAAACCATGGCCACAACCAAAATGGCATGGTCATGCACAAGATGCAAACAAAACCACAATCAAGCACAAAAAAATCACCAAAAGACCAAAAGAAGAAGCCTAACAACATACACCATGACTCAATCCCCACAGTTCCCAGTGCTTCCAAGGGAAATCTCAACCCGAGCCTTCTTCAAGATTTCATGACAATTTATTTTCCATGCAATCCCTTGCATCATACTGCCATCAACACATAATTGTTAGTGCTTAAACAAACATAACAATACACTAGTTACCTTACCTTGTTATGACAAACACGTTGATTGAGACTGAACACATCCATGCCGTCTCTCAAGGGACTCCAATTCCCTTGACAGATCCACATGTAACTAGAGACTAGCTAATATACCTGTCAAATACAAGTTCATGAATCTAGAACATATCCACATAATGTCAGAAAAGATTAAGGTTACGAATACTTCATGTATGTAAAGCACCCATTCATTTGGAATTAGGGTTTCCAAACATAGCCAAAATAATTCTTGCCCAATTCCTTTCTTTGACCTTTTCCTTGCTTCAATTGAGTGTTACTATGCACTGTCACATCTCCCAATGGATAGCTATATAAACACATCAACTATTACCTTGTCATGTTAATACCAAGCATGTTTCTTGCACTGTTTACACATGTCAAAACACATGTTCCAAATATCAAGACAATCATATCTATCAATTTGAAATCAACATTTACCAAGACTAGAAATCATGTCATAATTCATAGTGAACTCATAGTCATTAGACATAATACTACAACTGTCACCTATTACATCCAAGTACATTTCAATTATCTCAACACATATGTGTTAATACAATCATCTTAAAACAAGATCGTTCATTCAGGCAATCTTACAGACACATACTCATAACATGCAAGTAATCAAACATTCAGACAATAGATATGTGACATAATAGACATCAACATTCAAACACCAATTAAACGACATAATCAATGATTCAAGTACAAAGTAGATGACATAAGCATACCTTAATGTATCTGAGGGGAGGTTATCTTGTTTGCACAATCAATCCATATTAGAATGATATAACTTCATGACATATCAACCCAAAATAAATAAGGTCATGATATCCATAATAGCTACTAGCTAACATGTTCACATCATAAACTCATAAACATTTGTCATTTATGCATAGAAATCACATATGTACGATCAGTCTAGATTAGTACAACACAATGTCACAAATAAGTCGACTCATACCTAAATGTCATAACCCTAACCATCTGCATAGGCCAATCCAATTTAGCATGATACATATAACATCAAGATATTAATGTAATAACCCTAATAATCAAATTACTACCATATATAACAATAAGTTATATAGCATTCTTATCAACAACATATAACATAATGATCAATCTAACTATCATATAACAACAACAACAAGTTAACCTATAACATCCTCATCAACAACGTATAACATAATTATCAAGTTATCTAACCTAAAACAATAATAACAATGCATACTACCACAAGTTACTGACATTCATGACTATCTCACACATGTGCATATGACTACACTGATCAACTAGCATCTATCATGTATGTAACCATAATATCAATAGAATGAAAGGCATACACATATCCATAATGCATATAACAATCCTTAACCTACATACCTGCATGCCCAACATAAAAACTTGTATGACGACATGCTCTTGCCTCGAGGTCCAATGTTGCAACTTTAGTGTAATGATTTGCATCTCCTGCTCTATATCAGCCAACACATCAACATCATAACACACCAATATCACCATGATGACCTAATTACATACAACGACCTCACAATGCATGCAAAACAACATATAAACACTAGCATGCATAATAAATGCATATACAACCATACACTCATGATGACACATCCCACAACAACACCATCAACCTTCACATGATGACATCACTACAACCATGATCAACACCGTGCAAATGCAACAAGAACACAAGGAGGATTGACACACGTGCAACCGACATGAATGCATGACCAACACATAACCCATCCAATATGATGGGTGAACCATTCTTTGATACCACTCTGTGGTATTGGATATGACCCAAAGAGAGTGCAACCCACTCTGATACCACTCTATAACCACCCTCCTCCCATATATACCCAAGTCACTAGGCAACTAGGGTAAACATGTGACGAGAGGCTACTATGATATGATTCAACCTCCTAGGTATCCTTAAGGAATTGAAATCGATGGAAACCCACCAAACATACCTTCCACATCAACAACAACACTCCAAGGAGCCATCCCAACCACATAGGTATCATGCCCCTAGGTCCCACTGAGTTTTTAAACTATTCAACCTTTGGACACTCCCATGCTATGGGCATGCCAACATCTAGAGAGCTCTGGATGCTCCCACAAGCCTGCATGCCTGCGTCAAGGGACTATTTCCAACAGACTTGTGCCAGAGTCTGTGGGATTTAAGGAACTTTTCAAGCCCATAATTCCAGCCACTGCTCAAAACTTGTTGTAACTTCCAGAATCTATTAAACACGTGATAGCAAGACTAATAAACCAAAAACTAACTCTAGGACTAGGCTTGACCATCCCCAACTGGGGCTGACATTCTGTAAAAAACACTTGGCATCAATACAATCTACAGGTATAGGATACAAGACAAAGCATAAATGACTGAAAAATCTTACGAGACATGACAAGAAGGATCACCACAGTCTCCCTTGAACCATTATGACATCAATTAAGTCTTGCATCCATTATTTTAACAATTACAAGTAAATACATGAAATAACCATGACATGAACTAGTCACTTAGCCATGCTTATAATCAACATAAAACCATGAAAATAATAGTGAGATAAAAACCACTAAATCCACATATAAATAAGTACAAAAGTAATATAACTTAGCTTTTATTAAACATAGGAAAAGTTGACTAGGATTGGGACTTCCACGTACCACCCGACCGTAGACATGGCTGAACCAAATCTTTCTTTCACCTAGTCACCCCCATGCCATATTCCAAGCATGAATGTGGGATCTCATGGAAAAACCAATCCAAAAACAACCTCAAGAATACAAATGTTAAACCAACTCCACCCTCACGAATCTGTGATCACATCAAAACCAGTGCTCCGATCACAAAACCGAACCGAACTTGGAATGCCATCCAGAATCCATCACTATCATTGAGGAATTTTCCTTCTCCTTGTCTCTCAGGCTTTACCGCAATCCAATCTTGGATCACTAGGCCCTCAATCGAGACACCCCCATCAGGCTTTACCGTGTGTCCCACTAAAACCAGTGAAGGGATTCCTAGGCCTTTGGGAATGAACCTTGAGACTACCTCTGCCCCAGATTTCGAAATCCATCCGACAATTCCAAAGCTCAAAACCGAGATTAACATCCCAACACACCATGTCATCTGGAAAAAGGCAAGGCTAGGCTAAAAACCACTATCATAACTCGACAAAACCATGCCACCTATAGCAAGAGAACCATACACCAACATGCAAATCTGTGCATGTCAAAACCAACTATGAAATCACATATGCAATATGTTACCTGTAAATATTCATGCTGAAGCTTCTTGATCCTTCTTTTCCTTGTTTGACCCTTGCTTTCCTTCCTTGCTCCAAATCTAAAGTGCTCCAAGAAGTTTTAAGTGTCCAAGAGAGAGAGAGAGAATAATGAGAGACATCCAAAACTGAACTTGTTATGCCCCTATACCAATAGGTGTCATATATCATGATTGACTTGATGAGCTATGTAATATGTTCATACCTTTTCTTGTTACAAAGGTTTTCCATATTTGTAAAAAAAATAAAAAAAATGTAAAGAGGGTATACACTAAAAGAAAAATCAAAGGGTGAAAAGAATAAAATATGGTCAAAAAAATGAAAGAAAAAGGAACCCTAACAAAAAGAAAAGACCAAGAAAGTGTGCAAGTCTAAATGCCACTACTTTTTACTTTGTACAAATAAACAATTGTGTGCAGTTTGTCACTTTTGCCACAATTCATGAGTAGTCAAATAGTTTAAGTTTGGTTAGTTCATTTTTCAATTTCATGTTGTAGAAATAGAGAATAAAGATCTGGGAAAACAGTGTAATCTTGGTAGATAAGTAGATAGGTAGAGTGAAAAAGGAGCTCAACATTTTAATCTGAGCCCTTTGATGTAATAAGTGTAGACTTGAATAAGCATTTCTATGTAAAAGAAAAGAAAGTTTGAAAAGGGTTTGCCAGTGTTAGAAAATTATATATTACGGAGCAATGGAACACATGAAATAATGCAGAAATATAAACACAGAAAACGCACAAAACAAGAGAGACACAGATATACGTGGTTCACCCAGTTTGGCTACGTCCACCCCGACAACCATTCTTCCTTTCTATTATCCAGCAAATATGAGAGACCAACCTACAGCAAATCGTTGTAATATCCTCTGTTTCTTGTCACAGTCTCACCTCTCTTGTTTTCTCGCTACACTGAATACACATCTATCTACAGCTCAAATACAATGCCTCATACAAAGAGAGGGGTTTCTTTTTAGGCAAAAACCCTAAACTAAACATAAGTCTCTTTACCTTAGAATATCCGCCTATGAACGACCCAGATTGACTAGAAATTACTTTACTTTTACAAGGCAATTTTACAGCTGTTTTTTAGCTTCGGGGCGCTTGCCCTCAACCCCGCCAGGGGGGGGGTCCCAAACGGTCGCAGCCCGCCCCCTGGGGCCCGCCTGCACGAATATTTTATGGGCGGCGTTGCCGCCCCCATTTTGAACTGGGGTCCAATGTGGCGGTACTTTTGAATATAGAAGATAATCAGGCTCCACACCCAACAGCCAGTCTAAGTGCACCCTAATAAAGAAATACAAATGCTAGGTTAAGTAGGTAGGGTAGGTAGATGATGGTTGCAGAATAACATATGATGAATGACAAGTGTAAATGTGTAAATCTTTTACTTTCATCATAAGGCAAAGGCATGCAGTACATGAAATACATATCAAGCAAGCAAAGTCAGAACAATTAATTCCCCTGCTCAGTTCCCCTAAATCTTCACTAATTTCCCCTAAGTACTAAGGTATCTATCAAATTAGAGGGGCTCAGAGCATTTCTCTGACTTCTGGAGGGACCAGACCCTCGGCCCAATAATTTATAAAGTCTAAGTACTTAAGACCATTCATTAATCATCATACCCCTTCATAAATCATTCATTTACTTAATAAAGTTTTTCCTAAGTAAAATAGATATTTCCCTTAAAAACCCTCCTTTTCACTTCATCTTAAGTTTAAATGCACACATCAAATGTTTTATACTTAATGCTTTTCCATTTCGTTATGTCATATTAACTACTAACTTGTATTAATATATAAAGCCCCTATAAAAATCTACCCATTCTCGTATTACTTTAAACTATGTAAAAAATCCCGAAATACTATATATCTCGCCTCTTTGGTTAAAATATAACCATAATACGTTAATAAATGGGATTAATGAGTTAATCAGTAACGCATTAAGAACTCCGACCCCCCACCACATTAAAAAGGGATTAATTAACCCTTACAGTTAATTAATAGCCTTCCCGACCAATCTTGTCACCCCCGATATGATTAAATAACTCTTAATTATATCGGGCCTGCCCTCATTAAACCCTTGTTACTTCTCATCCCCGATAACTGTCTGATCACACCTCCCACATCCGACGTCTGCCATGCATATCGCACGACCCTTTGCGACCGCACGTTAGCACGCGATCGCAAAGTGGTTTTGTGCACAGTACCTCCACCACACGTCATTCGTTCTATGGAATCGCTGGCTCGAGGCCAAATACCGCCCCCTCCCCATAAGCGATGCGATATAAACCGCTTACCGCTTCCAAACTAAACGACAAAACATCATTTCGTTCATCGACGTCACTCGTCCAAATCCTGAAACCCTCCAATTCTTGACTTTGTTTATAAAACAAAATAAATCATTTTCGTTGTTTATTCTGCGATCTGTACATCCATGCAAACGTAAATGATGAGGTCAACTAGCTTGTACTTCCAGCCACCAACCAGCTCCAAACTCTGCAGCCAACATCGTCTAGAGCCATCCAGTCATACCCAGTACCTGCATTCCGCTGCTTGTCCCCAAAAGCAGGTATTTACCAATTTCCCGAAAAGAAAACCCTGCAAATACTTGTTTTCCACTACAAATTGATTAAAAAACCAAAATTCACCATAATTTTGTTATTGCTTTTGTAATTCAAGTCCCCCAGACCCTTGGTTTCATTAATTTTACAAAGAAAACCTTAGTTTCCTTTCTCAATCCACAAGAACTAGAATGGAAACCCCGATAGCCCTAAACATTGCTCCCATTACCACCCCTCATTGTGATTTAGAATATCTGCCTCTGGCAGATAAAGGCTTTCAAATAAAAGACCTAATCACTGATAAAGACCATCTAAAAGTATTTTGCCAATGTCGAGATAACCATTTGAATGGCTATGATGCCATGGGACTGTGGGAATCCAACCTCCCAATATACTTTCTCCCCTTTGTTCATGTTTTCCCTGATATAATCCATCAGTGCCATGCAAATTATGACCCCATCCACAGAGTAGTTATGTCTCCCAACCAAACAGTCCTTTTCACAATAACTGCTGAATCAATAAAGGAAATGCTGCAATTTCACCCTAGTTAGGCCTTCATCCCCATTTCCATTGGAAATTTACTTGAGAAATCAACCAAAATGTCCCAATCTAAACTTAATCGCCTCTGCCAGACCTTCATATTAAAACAATATCAAACTAAAGATCCACCTCCTTATTTGTCAATTTTCTTCACAGATATGGGTAAAATCATAGTTGATATGATATCTGCAGTCATGGTATTCAACACCAGTGAGTATGTAGATGACTTGACTCTAGTGTTGATGTCTATCTTTACCCCTGGTCAACCCCCAATTGTCAAGTATGATTATGCCTCATTTATTGTTGAGAAAATTCATGACCAGTCCATGAGACTGGAGAATGAAAGGGTGTTCAAGTATACCACCTTCATGTATCACCTCATCCTCTACTACCAATCAGACAAATTCCCATTTTCTGTCAAGAAACTTGACACTAAAGGTAATCCAAGGTCTGTCATTTTTTGGACTTCCATCTTCCATAGATCTTCTTCTTGCCCTTATTCAATAATGAGTTCATTAATCAGTTTATCCACCCAGTTACCACCTTGTTGGCAGGGAATTCCCCTCCCAGAATTAGTGATGACATCAAAGGATTCTTCAGCTCTCCAAATAACACAGAGTGGGTGACTGGTATTTATACCAAAATCACACAGAGATCAGGGTATATGGGTGTGAGCTTTCCCCATTCAAGCTACCTAGATATGTTCCAATGAGACTGTTTGCATTGGAGTATTATAGACAGATAATAAACTCAGATTTGATTCATTTTAATAAGGCTAAAAAGAAAGCACAACTTAGAATCAAGGATCACTTAGGCCCTTTTTTCTGCAACAGTAGGGAAGCATGGAAAGCAGCAGAGCAAATTTTAGAAGACCATCTGAAATTAAAAAAAAGTTTGAGTTGGATTCCATATGACCCCCATAGTTTCATCTATGATATAAGAATGAAAAATAGACTTTCACCATACTTGCATCACAAAATTCCAAAGACTGAGCAATTTGCTAACATGGATGAATGGAGGGAAGGGACCCTAGTAGAAACAGATAGTGAGTAGGTCAACATAGAAAATGTAATGAAGGATCTTGAAAAGACACTTGACCTAGATTCTTTTGGACAAGTACAATTTGAGACTTATCAAAAGTCAACATTAGGGATTAGTGCCTCAACAGCTGATACCTCACAGAGGCACTCACAAGAGACCAGTACACCAATTGCAGAGACATCACAGGGAATAGAAAAAGAGACCAACACTCAAGCAACAAAACAATCAACCATGTCTAAATAGCCTGAAACTTCTCAGGAGTAGGCTCAAACACAAGCTCACCCAACTCAAGTCAATATGGGAGAGCCTCCAATTTTGCAGACTCCTCTGAATGAGGAAAATAACAAAAAGAGAGACAGGGAAGTAGCTACCCCTACCAATGGCCCATCAGACTAGCCTGGTGCTAAGAGGCACATACTAAATCCTCATTCAGAAGAGGAATTTTTTGAAGAGACTACAGAGAGTCAAAGAAAAGAAGGTGCAGACAACCAACAGACTTTCCCAACAGGTGGGACACCTTCTAGGTCACAGAGACAAGAACTGGAAAGGAAACAAAGTGCTGAAGTATCATCCTTCAGCCCTCCAGGAAATGAGAACCTAGATATTAAAAAGAAATTCAAAGAAATAAAGGCCAAGAATGAACCACTAAGGATCCAAATCTACAATTAGTATTTAAAGATGGCTCCCACCAATCAGAATAGGTTGATGTCAGCTTGTGACATCAAGGAGGGAAAAATGCAAATAAGCTTCTTCAAGCCCAAAGTATAATAGCCTCAGACAATTGCAGATTACCTTCAAACTGATTTTGAGGTCATTTCCAAGGACATTCATCCCCTGGACTAGATTGAGTTACACAAGCAAACAGGGGAGATGGTGTATTCAACACTGACTAGTAAAGCCATGATGGCCCAAATATTAGAAAATTCTTTGAATAATACAACTGCTCAGTTACAGCTGGAAAGAGCCTCCTCACAAGCTAAGGATAATAGAATTAAATCATTGGAGGAGCTAGTTATTAGACTGGGTCATAACCCAAAGGATGTAAAGGTTGCAGAGGCCTTAATAAAGAAAAAAGATGAAGACATAGCTGCCTTGAGAAAGCAGCTAAAGTTACCACCAACAAGACATCCACAAACTGCAGAAGTTGTTCAGAAGAAGTCTGAAGAAGAGCTTGTGGACTTAGTTCTTAAGCTAAATGAACGGTTGAAGGAGACTGAACAAGAATTAGAAAGGTCATTAAAAAGAAGGTAGGGAGAGTCGACCTCTCAGCCTCAAAATGTAATACCAGTGGTCTCCATTGCAGTCCCCTCAACACTTGGAACAACTCTGGCACCAAATGTCCTCTTGGTCATAGCATAAGTAATTATAGGTATAGTCACAGGAACAACACCGATAGAAATAACACAGGCAGTAGCTTATGGTTTGAGCACAGAAGAATTAATCAAGTCAATGGAGGACATGAAGCTCCAAGTCTCTGAATTACATAAGGTAAAGAATAATTTGTTACCTTAGAACAAAAATATGATCTTTCCAAAATTAATTTTGTTGAAAAGGTTAGGGAGAATAAAGGGTTAGCTCAGCAGGTGAAATCACTAGAGAAGGACCTCACCTTTGACAAGCCCTTAGGAAGATCCTTTGGACCAACATCACTCAGTCAATAAATGATGCTTGGCCATCAATAAAAATAATTTTTGAACAGATTGATCTGGTAAAAAATAGCTCTTGAAGAAATCTAGAGAACTAAGGAAGAATTAGGAAGGAAGCATGAAGAAGCCACTAGGCTAATAAATTTTTTGAATAGCAAAAATAAGTACCATCTAGAAGAGTTGGGCATTGAAGACAGAACTGGGACCATTCTGGAATCAAGAAGGTATTGACCAAAAGGTCTCTAATGCAGAATTTGGAAAGGAGATGCTAGAACATGCAAGAAGAAATTAATGATTTTACGGATAAATTTGGCATTTTGCAGAGCAAAGGGCTCCCCAGTCCTTTAGTAATTAATGATAAATTGATGAGACATATAGACTATGTTGACAAGTTGGCTCAATATGCAAATAATCAAGCTGGTTCATCAGCTAGTGCATCTGCACCCAAGGCACTACCTACAGGCAGAGTTCTCTATGACAGTCTAGAGAACCTGTTCTATGTTGAACATGAAATAAAGCATTTGTTTCCAGTTCAACCCAATTTTGTCAAATACACTGAGGCTGATGAAATCTTCAGGAAACTTCAAAGGACCCGAATACCACAGGAAAAATGGTGGATGGATATGACATAAATTTTGTAATTTATCCTTGGTAAAAAATTAAATTTTCATTATTTACCATAGTCAGTTGTGGTAAAAGAGGGTGAACAAGGATAAAAAAGGTAAAGAGTATCAGAACAGGTCAAAGTGTATCAGTAAGAAGATGAAAAGCAGAACTAATAGCACAGAATCACAAAGAAGACAACAAGATGCTCAATCATAGGGCCTGCCTCTAGCTCATTCACAAAAACAAGGACATCAAGCCATCAATTCACTTCTATCTTCTATCTTCGAGACCATCTGTCTCTATTTTTATGTAAAATGTAGTTAGTCATTCTAGAATATATCTCTCTTTGTTATGAGATATTTTATTGTAAAATTTTTGTATAAATACTCCCTCATTCAAAGTATTGGGGCTGGATTCTTAGACATTTCTGTAAAACTGATTACTTTGGAATAAAGTTCTGTTGGAAAATTTTTGTATGGCTGGTTGGATAAAGAAATAATACGAAGGACTTTTCACAGGATTCATGTGTCAAACATTGGACAAATAAGTATTCTATACCTCATGTGTTATTGTTTTCTTGTTTAATATTTCAATTGTGTTTCATATCTGAATATTAAAACGAAAAAGTATAATTCAGAAAGTGCTTTAGTACAATATGTCTTTAAAATTGTTTTTATTCTAAATGTTTTCTTTTGAACTATCATAGGCAAGGAATTCTTATTTGCTCCTGCTTCTTAGTTTATCATTTTGATCATTTACGAAGAAATTCTTAATTGCTTTTTATTAGTGATCATCTACTTTCCCTCTTCTTAAAACATGTTGAAGGATTCTTAATTGCCCTTCTTCCCTTTTAAGTTCATTCCATCGTTTTAAATTTCCATTTGTTCCTTGTTTAGCTATCTTGCCCTGTGAATCCATCCTTTGTTGAAAAACCAAATCCAGTTAAGCCATCTGTAGTTGACTCCATAGCCCAATGGCCTGAAATACTCAGTTCTATCCATCTGCTCCTGAATTCCACCACCAAACACAATCAACTCCCCCCAATCTTTCATAACTGGCCTAATATCTTAGAAAACAAAGTTAAATCTTAAAGAGAGAACCCTCTCTGAGTATAGATTGGCTAGATTCCAGACTTAAAAGTTGGTTTGTGGTTACCTCGGACCCCTTTCCTTCTTTTGACAACTTCAAGGAAAATCTGAGTGATAACTGAACTGACCAAGCCTACACTGACCAAACCCTGCCAAATGATCCTTAGAAGCCTTTTTATCAATGAAGCCTCTATTTTCTTCAATTTACATTATTTTCCTTCATTGTAACCCTCACATGCAACATGTGAGCTTTCACCTCCCTTTTCTCCTATTTTCCTTTATTTTCATAAATAAGTGTGCCAAAAATGCATTTGCCTTTGCCAATTTCCTTAGCCATAAACAAATTTAGTGATGCCCACTAGGATATCTTTGCCCAACTTTCAACTTAGAATAAGTGTCCCTTAACCGTGGTCTTATTTTGCCTTTATTACCTTTTATTACACGGAATTTTCACCAGGGCTGTTACAATCTTGGGTGGTTGGCAGGAGTGATTGTTATCCTCTCCTCTCAGATTCAATTTCAACAAGTGACACGTTGAACTCATATAATGTATATTGTTGTAATGGCTTTGAGCCTTGAAAAATATCCTACCCTTGCCTACTGGCTAGAGGTTCGGGTGCCCGGTTACTTGGAAAAAAAAGATATGCTTTGTTTCATATTTTTCTAAGTGGACAAAACTTTGTTTATCTCAATGCCTATCATGAGGCATGTTTGTTCTGAATACAAAGATATGGAATAATATTATGAGGTCATTGCATGCAAACATTTGTTTTGGAAAAAATATTGATTTGCAATTATATCGAAGGTTTGAAATAATACTTACATTTTCCCAATTAGCTAAGAATGAACCATATGTGTAAACAACATACAACAATAATAAGAATTTTACACCTATAATAGGATCTCTTAAAGAGAATCAAACTACCACTTCCCTCTAAAACCCTCATCTTTTCTACATACATCCAAGTAGGTGGCTCAGTGTCAATCATGGATCCAACATTTGAAGCTTCTCCTGCCCCCCTGCCCCCTCCTACTCTAGATCGAGTGGAAAATGATTTTTGAGCTCTTGTCTCAAGTGTATTCAGAAATTATGGAAATATCATCCTTCCAAACTTGTAAATAAACCAAAAAATATTCCAAAAGGTTTCTCTTCTTATCTCTTCATCTCATCATATAGTGCTTGATTTAGCATACTACAAATTATTAGCCCAATTCATTAGCATGTTGACTTCACCCAGATCTACGGAAAATTGGTTTAAGAGGAACTAGTAAGTGTTAATCAAGGGAAATCTTACTTTTTTGTGTGGAAGGGGATTTTATGCCTTCCTCTTCAAATGAAAATAAGAAAGAGGTCTTGTTTTCAAGAACAAACCCTATTTATTTGGCATAAGAGGAATGCATTTGAATACATGAACTCCAAAATTTAACCTTAAACATACAATTCCCTTGGTTGTTTCAGTTTGGGTTCAATTGTCTCGCCTCCCCCTCCACTATTGGAATGAATTTTCCTTGCATGGCAAAGGCAACACTCTATGCAAATATATTGACAAATATTAGCCAAAGGATGGAATGTATATTTGTGCTTGCATTTATATGGAGGTAGATTGAAAAAAAGGGTTTTCTTGAAGAAACCATTTTGTCTATAGTCAATTAGAAGCATATATAGACTCCAAACTATGAGCAATTTCCATTCAAATGAAAATATCACCATGAATATGACCATCTTACAAAAGGCTACAAAAAAACTTAAGTTGTCCAACTAGTCCAAGAAAATGAGTAGCAATAACAGGAAGTTAAAAATATAAAGTGTAAAGCATTTCATCACTCCTCAAAATAATCAAATCAGGTTTAACAAGCTTGGGAATGACCACCCCGTCAATTTTAAAATAGGTAATTAGATAAGCAGCTCAAATTAAATCATCTTAGTTGGCCCACCCTGAATAAGATAGCAACTACCATCTCATCCTAAGGGGGAGAAGTAAGTTCCCAAGGAAATAGGTATGAAATATTAATAAAAAATAACCTATTCCTTTTCTAAAAAAAATAGTAGCATTCAATCGTAACCCATAAGCTGTAGTTAGCAATCAATATGAGATGGAAAATCAAGCAACTTAGTCTAACCATGGTAATGAAGTGTGCCTTTTAGATCATTAGGAAGAATTTGATCACCGTCTTGAGAAGGTGTAGTATTCAACTGGAATTCTTACATGAAAATGTCCCAACAACAATCCAAGGAAGAAGATGAAATGGAACAGAAGATGCTCAGGAAGGCATGTAGAAATATTAATAAAGAAAAAAAGGAAGGATATAACAAATAAGGAGAAATTGATAGGTGCACAAGCAATAATAGAAGAATCTTTAGGAGCAGGGGCAAGGACACCAAGAAATCCTAGATTTTTGACCCCACCTAAGGCGCGGGTGGGGGGGGGGGGGTTGCTAAAATCTCTAGGTAAATAATGAACATAGTGTCTTGGAACTACAAATATATGGGTAGTCAATTTAAAGTGGAATTAGTAAGAGATCTAATTAAGTTAGAAAAACCCTCTATTTTTCTCCTTTAGAAGACGAAGTTATAGTTAAAGAATGCAATAAAAATGTGCCACCATTTGTGGTGGAAAATCAATGAAGGAATAGTAGTTGATTTTAGGGTACATCTATAGGTATTTACACACTTTGGAATAGTCTTATTTTGCATCTATATTTCTCTCACCAAATGTAGCATTAGATCTTAACCAACTTTATACATTAGTATTTAGGACAAATATTAAACATTATAAATGTTTATATGTTAGAAATCTACAAAGAAGAAGAGGAATCATTGGGCAACACTCTTAGCATTATCAAATTTTGAAATAACCCAAAATCACAATAGCAAGTGATTTCAATGGAGTTTAAAAAAAAGAGAAAAGTGGAGGAGGTAGGATAGTAAGAGATCCCTTTTGAGAAAGGATGTAAGATTTGATATCTAACTAGGATCTAGTGGATATCAAACCCATTAAAGTTAAATGTACATGTTCTAAAAAGAAATCCGAGTTAGGACTATTACAACACACTTTGACCAATTCTACTATATAGCAGGTTCCTCTTAGCAATTTTGCGTGACTTCTAAAATTCTTTTCATGGTGGCTTTTTATCATGGGCCTATTGTTCAAATTTTGGATTCCCTAGATTGTGAACGTATCCCATTTTGTTTCAATCCCCTCTAGTTTCAAGAGAAAGCAACTTTGGAGATAATATTAGAAGAATGGAGCAAGTATGTCTTAGGCTCTCCAATGTTTTATTTGGGAACAAAAATTGAAATCTATAAAAATCACCCTAAAAGAGTGGGTTAAGAAATATTATTCCCATCCATATTGCAAGAAAGAAGTTATCGAATCATAGATGGTTACTCTCCAAGGTAAAATGGTGACTAGTCATATCACTAGTGAGATGGTAAAATAATAGAATATGACATTTCAAAAGTACTATAAAACTCTTATAATGGAAGAAGAGGTGGAGAGATATAAATATTATGGTTTATGGTTAAAATTAGAAGATAGAAACATGATTTTCTTCCATAGGAAATCAAAATAAAGGGTGCAAGAAACAACATTACATACATGTGCTTGGATGATGGATTGACAACAAGAACCTTTCTGGCGATAAAAGAGGAAGCAAAAATACATTTTGAGGATCTATACATGAAAAAGAGGGTGTGGATGCTACAACTACATCAACTATGTTAGAAAACATACCATCAATCATTACTACATCTAAGAATGAAGAAGTGATGACAATTATCACAAAGGATCAAATTCATAGAGAAATATCGAGTCTGACAATTGATAAAACTTCTACACCAGATAGATTTACAATTCATTTTTGCAAATTTTGTTGGAGTATCATCAAATATGATCCCAAAAAAATGATAACATTGTCTTGTAGGATAGTGGGTGCGCAAATTCATCCTTTCTCATACTCATTCCAAACATATTTGAGTAGTCAGGTTTCCATTCTCAACATAGCTCTATAGTCAAGTTTGAGCTCATATTCATATTATGCTTGTGAAGAGCTTTCCAATGACTATGATTTTGAAATTCCAAGTTACATGAACAAAGTTATGGCCCTTTAAAGTTTACACCGATAGCCTTCTCTCTCCTGCCATGTCAACTTGAGATAACTCAACATGCCCATGTGGCATCCTTACCATGTCATGTCAGCATCCCCATTTGAGATTTACTTTCCCTAATTCATTGATGTGACGATTGGCCATTGGCACAATCCCTTGACATTGCGCCAACCCTCAAATATATCATTTATGTGACCATTGGCCATCAATGCAATCCTTTGACATTACGCCAACCCTCAAGCAAATCAACAATGCAACTGTCATCCATCGACACAATCCTTTGACATTGAGCTAACCCTCAAGTAAATCATATATGTGACCATCAACCATTAGCATAATCCTTTAACAATTACACCAACCCTCAAGTAAATTGTTGATGCAACCATTGGCCATCAACACATTCCTTAAAATTGTACCCTTAAGTGAATCATCAACATGGCCATTGGCCATCAACCTAAAATACTTATGCATGCTCATTCCAAGCCACCGATAAACCTTTATGAGAAGTAATAATGACCGAGCATGTGTTTGATCCACATCATTATCCATACTGCCATGTCACCATTGTGGTTCATTCACATAGATTTGCCATGTCAATGTCATACAACCATGTCATTGCCATTCATACTACGTCATGGATTCTATCATGTCATTGTCCATACAACGACATGGACCCTACCATGTCATTGTCCATAGAACCTCATGGAATCTAGCATGTAATTGTCCATACAACCACATGGACTCTACCATGTCATCACTTGTACCACCACATGACCTCCATCACATCATCATTTATACTACCACATGGCTCTACCACGTCATTGTCATACTCACATCACCATTGTCTATACTACCATGCATTAGGGGAATTTTGAGGTAAAAAATGGGCCTCAAAACAAAAAATGTACTAACAAAATTAACTTTAAAAGAACCAATATGTTTTAAGATGACGATGTCATCAACATGGGAGAATATTTTGGAGGGAAGTAAGAAAACTAGTTTTTTTACTTATTAATGTTTTGGCTTATCTCCTTGTAGGTTTGCTCAAATCTGAAGTGTAGACACACATTGGATGCAAAATTAATTTCACATCCAACGAATACCCACTTTGCGTATTTTTGAGTACACCCACATCGAAAAAAAGAAAAAGAAAATTGACACTCTTTTTCACGTATTTTTTTTTCCTGATGTGGTGTACTTAGAAATATGCAGAGTGTGTACTCGTTGGATGTGGAATTTAATTCTACATCCAATGTGTGTCTATACTTGACATTTGAGTAAATCTACAAGGAGATAAGTCGAAAATACAATTAAAAAAACAATCTTATTTCTTTTTATTTAAAAATTCATAGCTTTTATTATTTTAAATATTATTTTATTATTTTCTTTCGAAAGCCCATCTTAGACCTCAAATTCCCCTAATGTGGACCCTACTATGTTATCCGCAAAGCAACTCATAAACTACTAAAAGAATAGTCAAAGTGTTGATAACTTTATCAATCATCGACAATAAATATAATTTGTCCATTGTGATTCACTCTATCCATTTCCTTGACTATCGATGCATTCATCAAAGTGTTGAACAATTATTGAACTAGCAATGAATTACTAAAGTACCGATGGATTACCAAAATGTCGACGAAATACCAAAGTACCGAGAGATTACAAAAGTGCCAAAAGGTTAACTAAGTGTTGATGTATTTATCAAAGTGACATTGGAAAATTTAAATTGTCAATGGCTTCATCAAGCTTTTATAGAATTTAATATTTGTATAATATGGTTACTCCCATTTCCCCAATTGTTGTTGATTTCATCGAGCATCAACAAAAAGATGATTTTTTTTTCCATTGTAATGGCATTTAAGAGAGATCTAATCGTTGATAATTCCAACTCTTTTAATTGTCATGGAGAATATTGACTACTATTCTAGAATTATTAAACTTCAACATATATTCAACTCCCTCTAGACAAGAAATTGTTCCCAAAATTCTTAAAATTATGGTAGATAAACACATTCTTACCAAAACTCCATTGCATTTTGCAATTTTTGCATAGGAGTATATTGTGCAATATATAAATGAAACTCTTGTTTTTGGAAAAGGCTCAATTCTGGTAAGTAAATAATTCTCACCAAGAATTCTTAACCCTCCAATATTCATGCAAATATTTGCATATGAGTGTATATGAATAATAAATAATAAATAAATGAATTCTATCTTGTGAAAACAAAGTTACTTTAGAAATTCATTAAATCTTTGAAATAATAAAATTCTTACGTATAATTGTCATTCTTCAATATACATGTAAAAATATGGCATATGAAATACATCTAGGTGATATATAGATATAGTCTCTCTCTCTCTCTCTCTCTCATACATATATATATATATATATAATTATAATTATATATATATATAGAGAGAGAGAGAGAGAGAGAGAGAGAGGAGAGAGAAGAGAAGTGTGTGTAGAGAAGGTTGAATGTGTATATATAATGTAAATTTCCTTTTCATACTTAACCATTGGCTCACACTGCATAGAACTAAGTACTTACCCATGATGATGAAGAGACATAGGGCAAAATAAAATGACTAGATTTTATGCATTAAAAGCAATAATCCATACTTCATCAATTAAATATATTTGCAACTAAGGGCCAAATCACTTTGAAGCTAGTTAGTCGTGGAAACACCTTTATAGAGAAGAACTTTAAGTCTTCTTAATCCCCAACTAAAATTAATTGCATCAGTATGGTTACCATAACTATCTCCAAAAGGCACTAACAATAAGTATTATATCTAGAAAACTCAAAGACCTTAAATTTCAATTCTTTAAATGGGTTACAGAGGATCATGGATTATTTATAGAATATTGTATCAATTTCTTTCAAATGTTCCTTGAAGAGTTTTCTTATGTAGTCTTTAGCATAAAGAGGATTTTACTCTTGAAATTAGATTTTTGAATCCATATGGATAGACTTCCTTTGAGCAACATGTATATAACTCCTTTGCATGATCAGTATAGGCCAAACCCTCATATTTGAGATGCATTGAGTCTTCCAGTTTTAGCAAACCATCAAGGTTTCTTAAGATGTTAAGAGACAAAGTTTTCCTCTGCCCTTCCAACCTTATATTATCACTTAAGAAGCATGTTATAACACCATCTCCAAGCGCAAAATGTGGTAAAAGCACCTAAATATCCTCTTTCCTCATTTTCCATTTGAAAAATTCAGGCATATAACCGCATATATAAATTCATTAACCAATTTTGCTACTTAACAAGTAACACATTTATTCATACATTTGCATTCATCATTTTCTTATCGATAAATGAATAATTACATTTCCAGTTAAAACATAGGGATACTTATATGAAAATTACCCACAGTTGGAAACCGATTTAGGAAGGAGCCTTTTCCAACCAACCATAGGTTGAGCTACACATCAACTTTGTAGAGCTAGCCACCCCTTAGCTAGCCCAAAATACTAGAAGGAGAAAACTGATAACTTAGTAGTAAATGGATTGGGTGAAGGCAAATCTCCTTCAATACCATAAAAACATCAAAGAGTCCCTTTACTTGTTGATCCTACATTCTCCAAAAATTTTAGACGCGTTTCAACTAGCTAGTATATCAATATGGAAATCCTTTCATTGCTCTACAATCCCTAGTTGATTTCCTTACTCATTACTTATCATGCTCGTCCAACACATATTTACTCACGATCCCTTCCACTCATCTAAGTTCCAAATCTCACTCTCCATAGTTTGGCATGCATAATTAATTTTTTGAGAGAGATCAAGCACAACATGTTCACTTATAACACTCCAACAAGCTTTCCACTTGGGATTGGAAAAATTTTACTCATGAATCTATTTCTCTAGGCACTGATGTGCCTATTGGTTTCTCTATATATGGTCAAGTTACTACATGAATGATTGGTTCACACCCTTTTTATTTTATGGGTATCTGCCCATTTCATAATTTTCCACATTCAATTATGTTTTCTACTGTACAACCCCACATTTACCTAATTCTTCCAAGAGAATATATAAGTTAGCTTCAAATTCCAAGGAATGTACTTAGCCCATTCCTTCTATTGAATTCCAAAGAAAAAGTTCAAATGACACCCTAGCTTCCACAATTATGATGATGATTGTTCCAAATACCTGATCATTCACAATAAATGAGCTTTTGGGTAAGAGGGAAAATATTTATAATTATTTTTGAATTTCATGGCAAGCCTTTGGAAAGACAATTTCTCACATATTTGTAAATGACACATCCATGTCAACATAGGCAATACAATACCATTAACATAATTAATTGCAAATTAACTTGGAGGTCAAGATAGGGATGTTACAATCCCCTCTCTTCGAGAGGAACATTGTCCTCAGTGTTCACACAAACTCTTGGCATTCTTTCAACTACAACAACACCTTCCCAGGTGCTCTCCTTTACTACAACAAAATTCCCCAATGCTTCTATGGCTGTGAAGCAACATGGTCAACTTCAACTATCCTTCCTTTGACATTTCACTTCATTGTCTAGAAACCTATAGACCCTTGGCATTCCAACAAATGCCTACATCGTTTATAAAAAAAAATAGACATATTAAAAATTATTTCCAAGCATAATACTTATTTGTATCAATTATGGATTCACATCCATATGGCTACTCATTATTTTTTCCAGGCATACCCAATAGGCTCATGATCCCAAATTGCTTGTTATATACTAAAATCCCCTCTTCCTTGTAGTCATTTTCCATTTAGGCTTAGGCATCCCCGTCTCCTTTACATAATCCCTTAAAAAATCCATCATTTTCCAAGGCTTCCTCTATTAGGAAGGGTTCCAAGACTTATGGCTTCTTACATCCAAGGTGTTCCTTGATTTCTCAACCACAACATAGTTATTCACAATGATTATCATGGCATACCATATGGATTTCATTGTAAAAAAATAGTATATTAGTTGTACTTTCTAGCTCAACAGCCATTACCTATCCTTCTCATATAGATCTACAATATCACAGGAATACAGTACGTATAGTTATCATAAGATGTTATCTTAAAATTTTCAATTAGAGATGTTTTCAAAATTCATCATGTAGGTTCTATGTCCCAATCTGTTCTATCAAGGGATCCATAGTTATCATCATGAGGTTCCCCTTTACATAACACTTTTGCTCTACTTACGGTAGGGTTTAGTCTTCCTTATGGTATTACATGCCTGCCATAGCTAAGCCCAATTCACCTACGATAAAATATAACTATACAACCAACCAAACATTCATTAGCATTGAACATATAATTTCTTTTATTGTAGCATAGTTAGTAGCTTACACAAAACCTTAAACTTTTCCACACACATCAATCCATCAGTTTCCTCTATCGATGATAGAAATAAAGTGAATAACCACTCATTCCTCCATGTGTCCATCACCAACACACTCAACATTATAGAATAAAATCACAATTTTTAAATTAGAAACCACTATGCCATTGCTCATGGCCTTAGGCACAAAGTTTATCCCTGCATTGATTTTCATAGTGCCTCATCCTATGTCATTCATTCCACCATGATGACTTTGGAATATAAAACCAATTCCTCGACACATCATCTAGCTACCTACCTCAAATTGATCAATCCTTTGAACACTTCATTCCTAACCTAACAAAACATCAGGCATGTACCTCTTTTCTACCATGTAGTCTCTTAGGCATCCTATGCTTACAAGTGCTCTTAAGTGTTGGTAAGAACATTACAGTCTAGAGTCCAATCATGTAGGTAGACCTTGGACACTTTTGTGGCACTATAGACTTTCCATATCCATCATCAATATGGCCTCACACATGGCTTAGTTCTATTGGCACCGTTTTTCACTCTATCATGCATTCACTTAATGTAAATAACATAACCATGCAATTCTAAATGAAACCACATAATCCTGCTTTTAAAAATATGAAATTTTAATTTAGCACTTATTTATATGATCATCCTTTGCCTCACAAGGCTTCCACAAGAAACACGTTTAGTTCATTGTTTGCTTAGACACACCCAATGTCTTCAGGATCTCAATGAGCATGTGACATGAATTCTTCAATAATAGATTTATTCAAGTCTCCTCTTCCTTCTAGTCATTCAACCTCTAGGATTAGCATCCCCTTCTCTACAAAACAGTCCCTCAAGGAACCTTTCTTTCCAAGGATTCCTTGCATAGGTTGGTTAAAGAGACTTATAGAGTCTTGTAGCTAATACATCCCTCTATATTTCTCTAGCATAACATCACACACTTCACATAAATAACACATGGCTATTAAGGCACATCATATGGTTATAGTGCCATCATAGTGGTCTTGCTTCTAGGATTTCCATCTCAGCAACCATCATCTATCCTTCCTAGAAAAATCTTTAGCCTCACATGTGTCACATGCATACAAATTTTGTGAGATATAATCATAATACCTTCAATAAGAAATCTTTTATCTAAAACTTTTTTGATGCATAAACAAAATTTCACAATATGAGATCTTTCTCATAATGTTTGGCTCTTGTATGGAGTACTACCAACCTTCTTCATGGACTTATAATCATTGCCATATCCAACACCATTTCGCCCACAATATGATATTTTCAATTAATTAAACAATTATGTGTATTCTTGTATCAAGTTCTTTCATTATAGCATTTATAACAACTCCTTAAAATATCTTAGAAAAATTGCAAACTTTATAATTCAATCAATTTCAGTTGCACACCACATATATTGAAAGCAAACTTATCATTGCATTATCAAACATAACTCTCATGCTTCCATCCAAAATCTGTTATACGAGTGCATTAATAATTCATTTAAGTGTTTTCCATTATGGCAACTTTATGTGTTGGAATTCTTTTGTCTTAATTATACCCTAGTTGGGTATAATAACTTATGTGCATTTAATCATATTTCATATCATTAAAGGAATGCTTACCCATTTATTCAAATTTCTTGTTTCTATGGTATGACCAATTCATACCTACACAATATGACCAATAAAACATTAGTAATGGAGAGATTCAAGGGCTTTCCTCCTTCTAATTCCTTTGTATAGCCTAGCATTCTAAGAAACTCTGGGCCATTTCCATTGAGTGATTATTGTCAACTAGGCTTGCTATTTTCTCCTAGATTAAACCCATCATTCCATGCAATACATATGATTCACAAGACTTGATTGGTATCTCCCATATCAATATATGCAACAAAATTTGAGGCTAGTAGTTCAAATATGATCTAATAGTATCAAAATACTTAGTTGTTGTCTTCATTATTTCATAACTTTGTTTCCTTAGTCAAATATATCTTGTTATCCATTCATATGTGATTGCATAGACATGCAAATTTCACTAGTTATAATAAATAACAACCCCTGAGATGATCTCAATTGCACGAGTTAGTACCAACCCTATCATTTTAGCTACTTACCTACCCATTTTAGGTGAATATTCATAAGAAATCATATTATCCATTCAAATTTGCATTCAAACATTGTCTTCAATCATACACATTGTCATGCTTATGCACTGCCTATACTTTTTCCTCTTCATTCATGTATATCTTTTGAATTCAATAACATCATGCCTTATAAGAGCTTACACTCATTCAAAATGACATGTCTCACATGCATGAGCATAACCTAATTTCCTCTTCCATATGGCAATTATCATCGAGAAATCATTCAGTTTGAGTAACATGGAATTACCAAGTGATCATTAACATCACCCAAAGCATAGCTAGTACCTGCTCCTAATTTAATTGCCACTTATGCATTCATATCATTGTTGAATATCAGATTTTTATTGAGGAAAATTATCTAATTTCTTCTCAGCATTTAAATCATACCAAGACCACACTTGCATGGTTATAAGTAGTCTACTAGATGATACCTGATAGTTGGTAGCTTATGGATGGTTCTTGATTTCCTCTTTACCAACCTTTATATTGACAAATTATTATCCATAGCTTTATCTCCACAATCATATTATGAAACATTCTAATTAGCTTCTCTAGCTATATTGTCTACTTGTTCTTGGTTACATGTTCATCACTTACCACAATTAACCATCATAATCATCTCATAATAACAAACTACTCTAAGTCTTTATTCATATTGTATCTATGCTCGTTCATTATCACATGCACTTTTTATATCTATATGCACTTGACATATCAATGTACTAATGCCTATCGATGCATATGCATTTTAGCTATTCAATCTCTTGCATTTTTGTTATCCATATGCTCTTTTTTGTTAGCATATAACAACCATTTCAAAAATTGAGAAAAGCATTCAAAATAGCAAGAAATAATTGAAAGACTCCCCCTCATAATTATGACTACAACACTTGGCCATGTGCTTTTGCAATTATCATGCTATTGAGATCTTTAGGGGAAATATAGTCAACATCTGAATTGTGTCCTTCACAACTTTGGAAGTCACCATTCCGCTTAATTTCTTCAATCACTACATCCAAAAATATTGTCCCATTCTCTTAATAGAGATTTATCACACATGTGAAAAACCTTGTGACACTCTTTTGTCAATATTTTGGATTTATATAGGATTTTTGTTATATCTAGTAATCTTGGTTTCAATTCCATATAACCTCACTACTATACTCCTTGCTCTAAAACAACTACTATGATATTTATTTATTTTTGATCCATGCTTCCTCAATACCCGATCCATTGCTCTAGAAATTCTATCTCTATGGTATATCTTTGGCACTTCAGGCCTCAGGTTGAACCACAACTTTGGTAATTTTCCTTCTTGGCTTATCTTTATCCCATCTATGTGTTTGAACTCTACTATGATATGTTAAGCTTCCTTGAACTTCATTACCTTCTATCTTCACAATTGAGACAAAATGTTCTTTGTTAATCTCACTTATGGATTTGAACATAAAATATCGGTGGTCTATTATGGCCCATCCAGTAGTTGTGTTGAACCATTGCTCTGATAACACCATGTAAGCTACCCAACCCCTTGAGTAGAATTAAAGGGATGGGGCAGCCAAGTTTCTATTCTCAACATATCTCTATAGTTAATTTTGAGCTCATATTCCTATTCTCTTATCAAAATCTTCCCAAAAACTATGACTTTGTCAAATTCTAAGTTTCGAGCACAAATTTATGGCCCTCCAAAATTTACACTAAGAGTCTTCTCTCTCACACCACATCAACACATGTTAAATTAGTATGCCTATGTGGCATCCATATCATGTCATGTAAACATCTCCATTGAAAATTTACCTTTGCCTACATCATTGATGTGACCATCAACCATTGGTAAAATTCTTTAACACTACACCATTCTCAGGCCAATTACCATTGTGACACACTGATTTGACATTGCGCCAATCTCGAGGTAAATTGTTTATGTGACCATCATTCTCGATGCAATCCTTTGAAATTGTTCCAACCCTCTAATACATCACCAATGTGACCATCGACCTTAAATATAATTCTTTGACATTTCACCAATGCTAAAGTAAGTTGTTAATGTGACCATCGATGTAATCCTTTGACATTGCACAAAGCCCCAAGTAAATCACCAACAAAACCATTAGTCCAAAACATCGATCCATTCTCATGCAAATCATCGATAAACCTTTCTAAGAATTATCGATGACCTGCCACGTGCCCAGTCCATGTCATCATTTGTACTACCACATCAACATTGTGGTCCATGCACATGGATATGCCATGTCATTATCATATTGCCATGTCATCACCACTATGGTCTAGTCACATAAATATCCAATGCCATTATCGTATTACCATGTCATCACCACCCATGCTGCCACATGAACTCTACCACATCATCCTATATACATCCATGTGGAATCTACCATGTCATCACTTATACGACCATGTGGGATCCACCACATTATCAAATGTACAACTAGATGGATTTGTTATGCTATTACCTTACTATTAGAACACCACCATGTATACTACCATGTTATCTAGGAAGCAACTCTTAAAGCATTGAAAGAATAGTGAGATTGTTTATAGTTTCATTGAGCATTGGTGGAAAAACCAATTTATCCAACATGATTCACTCTATCCATTTCCTTGATCATCGCTGGCTTTACAAAGTGCCAATGCATTACCTTTCTAGAGCTAGCCACACCTTTATACAAAAGACCTTTAATTTGTTGATTTTTAAAGAGCTCCCCAAATTGATAATTGATTCTTATGATTATTCCTTAGATTAATATTATATTACATTCATTTATCATTATAAATAAATTACACGGAGAGCTTCAACAATAAAATAGTATGCTAGTAAGATAAAAAAGAGACAACCACACAAGAACACATTATTTTACCCTAGCAAAACTCACATGGGGAAAAATCAAACAACCTTTTCAATAGAGAAATCTTCAATTCAACATAGATACATGTTAGTCAATAAGTAGGTCAAACCTGGTCCATCCTCCTAGTAAATTCAACTGCCTACGAAACATGCTCTATTTTTTCCCAAGGAAAAAATTTCATCCTTCTTCCTCATTCATCATCTCATCTCCGCACCTCCGAAATTTCGGCCTATCTGTCTCATAATTTGCTTTAGGAGTTCACTTTTTTCTTTGATTCTTCACATGCCCAAACATAAGAATATGCCTCAAAATTTCGTTGACTCAAACATGTATTCTTACCTCAGACTTTGTTCCTCAGAAGATGTGAGTTACTTTTTCTTTGAGAGGGATGAAGTGGTTCCTTTATATAGTTTTTCTTGGAGGAAAAATGGGTGTGACTTAGTTAGAGCCAACCTGAATTTTTTAAGGGTTCAACTTTACTAGGAGGAGGCCAAATTCATGCTTTAGGAGTCTAAAATTCATTTCTTACAAATTCAATTTTTTTCTCTTTTGTTTCTAGCACAAAGAACATGCTTGCAAATACATTAAAGACTCAAAAATACATTATGAAGACTGACCATAGTTACAAAATCAATGCTCCCTCTTAACTAGGGAGGTATTCATAATGACTATCTAGATGTTCTCATGTTAATATATTTTCTATATGAAAAAGTTATAACATAATCATCATTAACCTTGTCAACATCTCTGACAAAAGGTAAATCATTATCTAGTGAACATCTCTGACATCATCAACATTAAATTAGCATAATCTTGGTCAACAACTATGAATCATGGTAAATCAATAACATCAACCTATTACCATAAATTGGTCAACAATTTTGACACATGGTAAACCAATAACATCAACAAGTTACCATAATCTAGTCAACAATTGTGACATTTGGCACATCTTTAGCATCAACTAGTCACCATGATTTTGGTCGGCACCTCTAACACATGGTATACTGACTAGCCCTGGTTTACCATCATCCTTGTCAATTTCTTTGACTCGTGATGAAACTCTAGGGACACACTCAATTCATTTGAGTAATCTAGTCCCAAATTCAAAAGCCTCATTCTAGGCCACAATGCTAAAGGAGTTCACTCAACCTATCTGCAGAGTAACTTGAGCTTGATGTTGATAGACACCAACTCAACCGAGTGATCCTAGGCCTCTAGGACCATTCTTCCTAATCTAGTCATCATACTTGACACAAGAATAATGATTGTCCTCTGCTAGACCGTTCTGCCCAATGGGTCAACATATTTAACATAAGGAGAATGATTGTCCATGATGATATCATATCAATACTCTTTGTCACTGAGAGGTATAGGACCACAACTGTCCTCGATGTTTCTATATCATCACTCCCTCTTGTTGAGAGAGATAATCACTACAAGCTTGTCTTGGGACAATCTTCTTGGTGATATTGGAGCCATACAGCTCTCTTCCTATACAGTGCCTTGGTATTAGATCTCAAGGTGCCTTGACTTATCATCATGTTATTTCCTACACTTGGTCAACCAATCCTGCAAGTTGAAGCCATGATGTTTCATAACTCGCCATTCAAGCTGCAACATACTCAACCTCTGAGTGCAACAAATGTATGCTTCCTACTCACTCACGAGATCGAATCCCAACTTGAAGTGATGTATAAACTTATTCTATCTTCAACACTCCTTGCCTAATTTGGATGTGTGATTCCTTGTAGCTTCCAAATCCATACTGCTTTAGTTCAAACTTTTATGGGTTGCGATCTACTCTACTTTTGTAGTACTAAGTGCGACAAATTTATGCTTCTTGCTTGTTCAAGAAAATCATGCGAAGCTTACATTAAATCATCCTCCTGAAGCACTCTTCCTATGATCTACATTACCTGTTTAGTTAGAATTTGTATATCCCTGCAGCTATACATTACTATTTGAGTCATATCTCAAACCATAACTGATTGTGCCATGACCAATTGTACCATGTTGGTAATTCAATGCATGTTGAGCTATTTTCCTTGGCTCAAATGGTTTGCTTCCTTTTATTGATCCATCATCTTGGTTAATTTCAGGTTACCCTAATTAGGTGTTTTTTCTGGAACAAATCCTGTCGTGGAAATCTGGTTGCTTCCTATACCATTGATGGTATGCATTAGCTATCTAATCAAGATCCTTCTCTTTGAATATAGAGATAAAATACCTCTCAAGCTAAGGAAAGGGTTCCTAAGAAGGCCTTCATTTATTCCTTATTTTGGTCAATGTTACTCCCTTTGAAACATGAGCTCTTTTGCTTTCATTAGCAAAAAAATAAATCATATAGGATCAACATTGATCCATCAATCCATGTGTATCAAATATGAGGAGCCTATACAAAGCATTCTTTCTTCTCACAAGTATAAGACTTCATTGTGTACCTTAAAATCTTGAGGTAGAATTTATGTGCACTTCTTCCTTCACCAACAAAGTCAATTTCTACAACTGTTTGATGTAGTTTTCAATAAAAGTCATAGAGATAATAAACTTTTAATAGAAGTGTACCTGACAAAATGTCTTCTTATAGTTTTCTTCTCTCTTACTAAGGTAAAACTTAGCTTTGTACTTCTTTCCATCCAATCATACTTTGGTATAGAAGTCACCACTAACTCCTTTTCAACATAGATCAAGGCATTCTTCCATCTTGTTGATCCACTTGCTACCTATGAGTCCAAATCTCATCTAGCATATTATCTCTCATCATAAATCCCTATTTATGGGAGAGTCTTCTTGTCACAACTTTGCTTTGTTCTCCCATTTGTTGCCAAAGAGGTAGACTTGACTATGTACTTTCAATCCTCATTAGGAGGCCATGGAAGAACAATTGCAACCAAGCAAATAATTCAAAGACACAAGACTAACTACTAGTAAAACAACAATAGTAGTAATACACAAATAAGAGAGATATACGATACTTATCTTTGAGACTAATGTCACTCCCTCTTGATCTTTAGTCTTCTTGCATCCATCTGTAACTTTGTAAACCTTATCCACCTCACCATCCTAATGTCATTCCTTTCTTGCAAAAGCTAGGGTTTCAAGCCCTAGATATCCAATTGTCTTAAAAACTTTTGAATATCTCATAGTCAAGACTATTAGTTTTCCAAACCTTAGATTTTCATTTTGCATCTTCTTGCAAGTTCAATAATCTCTGACATCTGCAATATTCTTCTTTTCCTATACAAATGTTCAAATATCATAGAATCTCGATTGCTTACCAAAATAATTAGGGATTTCATATCTTCTAATGATATATCTTCATCAAGAGGGACATATGACAACCCCATTATATACTGTTGTAATATATCTAGCAACACATTATTTCCGAGCCTCTCATCTTAAGATCCTATGAAGTTCTTCATATGAATTATTCTTCTTAAGATGACTTAAGTCTTTAATCATAAAGAGGAGCTTGGCCTCTTTTTCACTGTTAGACAATAGCAATAGGTGTACCCCTTTTATCATGCCTTCAAAACAAACATCTCAGAAAAATAATTTTTTCTTCAATTTTGTCAACCAAACAATTTCCTTAATTTCCTTTGGATTAGAAATGAACTTTAAAAGCTAAATACTTGTACCAAAGGGACATCTTTTATAGAGGTCCATACAAGAGTTTAATTCAACTCATCTTTAGAATACCAAGCATTCTTGGCACAAATGCAAATTTGTTCATTCTTTCTTTCACACAAAGTCTTCAATGAATATTGTTAGAAATATTCACAAGGACTTGGGATTTTAACTATATTATTTTTTCTTAATATGAATTCCCAAACTATAACACAGTCTTGTCCCAAATTTCTTATAGTTGAGAATGAGGGAAATACACTTTCAATTCTCAAAATAACAAAATTTCTGAAATGATGCTTACCCTGCAATGCAATCAAAATTCGTTGGCTTTGATTTTGACTGAACCAATTACCTTCTAATATTCCATGGTCTTAGTTCCTTTCTTTTGGATACTTTTTCGACCTTATAGTAGACCAAGTAACTTCAACTTCTAAGAAGTATCATTCCTTGTCAATGAGCATTAACACCTTATATTTGTTTGAAAACAATAGGCTGGTCTCACTAGACATAACAAGGTATATCAATCAACATTAAAAATAAGAATGTCTCTAGTTGACTTCAATTGCTAAGTCTTGGTAACCTTCTTGACATAGTTAGGATCATTCAGCCTTAGTCAAAACACCTTTTATGCTCATGACTTCTCAATACATGCTCTTAATGATTCAACCTTTTGAAACGTTAATCACAACAAATAAATCGAATTAGCTATAGATTTTTTGATAGGTCACTTGGCCTTATTTTATAAGTGACAAAGATATCTTGGTCCCTTACACAAAGGTCGATCTGAGATATAATATTTTAGAGATTTTTGGCCCTAGCAACTAAGGCTTGGACTTCTAGTACAATGCATCTTTTATTATGAACTTATGTCCTCAAAATTGTCTTAAAAACCAATGACCAAAATAAGAATTGTAGGCACACTTTTAGATATAGTCTGAAGTTCTTCTCTCAAGGCTTCTTGATCATTGAATACGTCATGAGGCTCGACGCTTTAAGATATGAGGCCTTGGATCATTAAGATGGAGAAACATTATTTTATTTGCATAACATACCTCCTGAGATAATATAAGCACTTCGACCTTTTTGCAATCTTCTTATTCTTTGAGCTTTAGGGATTTGACCTTCTTTAACGAATCTTTTGAGGACTTTCAGCCTATGCAATAGGTCCTATACTAAGGCTCGGTCTAATATTATGTTTGAATCTCAATCAATCTATGTTAATAATAATCCTTTGGCCTATTGAGGCTTTTCCTGAGAGACCTAAATTAAATTTGTCCCACTTAAAATCTATCAGAGAGATAAGTTAACTTAGTTTCATTTAAACTAGGGTTAGTTTGAAACAACATAGGACTTCTTTCTAGGGTTACTCTTCCACCATAGCTCTGATTCCATGTTGATTTTTAAGAGTTCTCCAGATTCATAATTTATTCTGATGGTTATTTCTTAGATTAATCTTATCTTATATTTATTGATCATCATAAATCAATTACACAGAAAACTTCAAAAGAAAAATATGCTAGTAAGATCACAAAGAGACAGATACACACGAACACATTATTTTACCTTGGGAAAACCCACATGGGGAAAATCCCAACAACCTTTTCAATAGAGAAATATTCGATTCAACAGAGATACATCTTAGTAAATAACTAGGTCAAACCTAGTCTGTCCTCCTAGTCAAGTCAATTTTCCCAAGAAACATGCTTTGTTCTTCCCATGGAAAAAATTCCGTCCTTCTTCCTCATTCATCAGTTCATCTCCGCACCTCGAAAATTTCGGCCTATCTATCTCATAATTTGCTTTAGGAGTTCACTTCTTTCTTTCCTTCTTTGCATGCCTAAACATAAGAATATGCCTCAAAATTTTGTTGCCTCAGACCTATTTTATTGCCTCAAACGTTGCTCCTTATAAGATGCGAGTCACTTTTTGTTTGAGATGGATGAAGTGGTCCCTTTATATAGGTTTTCTTGGAGGTCAAATAGGCGTAACTTAGTTGGAACATAACTGAATTTTTTAAGGGGCCAACTTGACTAGGAGGGGGCCGACTTCATACTTTAGGAGTCTAAAATTCATTTCTTACAAATTCGTTTTTTTCTATTTTGTTTCTAGCATGAAGAACATGCATGTGAATACATCAAGGACTCTATTATACATTACGAAGACTGACCATAGTTACAAAAATCAACACAAATTTTCTTCAACCTTGATTAAAATAAATTCTAGTTGTATGAACACCATAACTATCTAGAAGACTCCAAGGCCTTCAATTTTAGCTCTTCAAATGGATTACACAAGATCATGGATTCTTTAAAGAATATTATCTTTATTTTATTCATATGTTTCCTCACAAATTTTCTTATGTAGTCTTCAACATAAAAACTAAGTATTTACTTTTGAAATCAAACTTGTGAATCCATATGGATAGCCTACCTTAGAGAAACATGTCCAAAACACCTTTGCATGACTAGTACAAGCCCAACCCTCATATTCAAGATCCATCAATAGTATTCCACTACAAACCAACCATCAAGGCTGCTAAAGAGGTTGGGAGACATAGTTTTCCTCTATCCTTCTAGCGCTACATTCTCATTCACGAGGCTTGTTACAACCATGTCTCCAAGGATATTAGGTGGTCATGGCACCTAAAATTCCTCTATCACCAATTTCCATTTGAAAAATTTAGGCATAAAACCGCATATATAGATTCACTAACCAATTTTACTACTTAGCAAGTGATCACATTTATTCATACATTTTCATTCATCATTTTCATGTCAAAAAATGAACAATTACATTGCCAATTAAAGCATAGGGATACATATTTGAAAAGTACTTATTGTTGGCAACCATTTTGGGAAGGATCATTTTCCAACAAAGCATAGGCTTAGATGCACATTAACTTTCTTCAATTGGCTAGCCCCTAACTGGGCCATGATAACGCAAGGGGAAAATTGATAACTCGTTGGTAAATAGGTTAGGTGAAGGTAACTCTCTGGGGAAATTTCTGTGGCCAAATTTCATATATAGGCTAATTCTCTATGCTTTTCCCCAAAAAAGATTTGCTAATTTCAATTTTTTCTAAAAATGATTCACCCAAATTTTATATGATAATTTTTTTTGACCTTAATAATCACCAAAATTTTATAGGGACCAATATAAAGTCATTAGAAATTTGAATATTTTAAAATTTTTTTGCCAAACATTTTACAATTTACATAATATGAGCTAGAAATATTCACTAAGGTTTCTGCACTTAAAAAAAATTCCATCCCTAAATTTTTCTGGCAACTCTCCTTCACTACAATGAAAACTTCAGAGAGCTCCTATGCCCATTGAGCCTAGGGTTTCCATAAATTCCATAAGCTTCTTAGTTTGTTATCATAACAATATAAAAATCCCTTCATTTCTCTGTAGTCCCTTGGTGATTTCCTTACCCATTCCTTAGCATGTTCACATAACAAGCATCAACTCATGACCCCCTTTGCTCAACCAAGTTCCTAAGTTCCATTTCCAATCTTTGGCATGTGGAATTGATTGTTTTAGAGAGCCCAAACACATTATATTCGATCATAACACTCCAACAAGATTTCCACTTAGGATTGGAAACATTTTACTCTAGGATCTTGTGTGCCTCTTGGTATTTTTTTGTATGGTTGCACTCTTTTTCTTTCGTGGGTCTCTTCCCCTTCTAGAATTTTCCACATTCAATTATGTTTGTTGTTTCAAAGTCCCTCATTTACCTTAGTCTTATAGGAAAATCTGCGGGTTAGCTTCAAATGTAAAGAAATGTACTCATCCCATTCCTTCTGTTGAATTTTGAAGTAACATTTTAGCTACCACCCTGACTGCCACAATTATGAGGGTGATTGTTCCAACTACTTGGTCATTCACAATAAATGAGCTTTTGGGCAAGAGGGAAAATGTTCATGTTTGAATTTGAATTTTATGGAAAGGCTTTGACAAGACAATTTTTTTCAACCCCCTCACTAATACCCCAATTGTGGTATCATATCCCATATCAATGCTCATATGTTACCAATCAATTATCTTGGCATATTCATTATCCAAGTATTTAGATTACATGTGCCTTGTTCTTGGATTCATCTAGTTCATCTGTGTCACTATAGCAACACATACATGTTGACACCTAGACTACAATACCATTAACAAAATTAATTGCAAATTAACCTCACGACCAAGATGGGGAAGTTACAATCCTCCCTCTCCCCCTTAAAGGAACACCATCCTTAGTGTTCACACCAACTCTTGGCATTTTTTTGATTGCAACAACACCTTTCCATGTGCTCTCTTTTACTTAGACAACATTTCTCAAGGCTTCTTCAACTATGCCAATAACATGGTCTTCTTCAAATATCCTTCTCTCTATACAATGAAAGTTCTTGAGGTGTGTAACAACAACAGGAAATTGAAATAGATCAACAACAGTAACAGAAGATTGGGCAACCATAAAATGCTTTTGTCATTTCCCTTCATTGTTCGACCACCTCCAAAACTTGGGCATTCCAACAAATGCCTACATCAATTATCCAAAAATAAAATAAAAAAATCAGACATATCAATTTTTTTTCCTTGAATAAGCATTTCCTTAAATTCTATAAATTAGGATAAAGTATTTATTCAAACATAATACTTATCTATATGATTGTGCATTCACATCCATATGGTTTCCATGGATGTACTCACTCACTTTTTTTTCTTAGACATGCCTAATGTGCTCATGATCCCAACTAACTTGTTATATACTCATGTAAAATCTCCCTTGTAGTCACTTGTCCTCTAGGATCAAGCATCCCCTTCTCCGTTACATGGTCCCTTTGGTGATCCATCACTTTTCAAGGCTTCCTCACATAACAAGTTTGTCAAGGTTTATGGAGTCTTCCATCCAGGGCATCCCTTAGTTGCTCCACCACAACATAGTGGTCCACAATGGTGATCGTGGCATACCACAAGGCTTTCATGTCCAACAATAGCCTCTTTTATGTGCTTTCCGTCTCAACGTCCATTTCGTATCCTTCCCACATAGATCTACCATATCACTTGTATAAAGTAAAAGTAGTTACTATGAGATGTTATCTTAATATTTTTAATCAAAAATATTCTCAAATCACATCATACTTATTTTATATTCCAATATGTTCCATCAAGGGACCCATATTCCTCATCACGAAGTTCCTCTTTTATAGATTTTTTTCTTTAGTTGTGGTAGGAGTTGATCTTCCTCATGGCCTTACATACTCACCATAGCTAAGATTAGTTCACATGCAATAAAATCTATCTGTACAACCAACCAAACAATCATTATCATTAAGCATGTAATTTCTTTTATTGTAGCATAGTTAACAGTTTACACAAAACCTCAAAATTTTCCACACACGCCAATTCATCACTTTCCATTATCGGTGATGGAAATAAAGTGAGCAATCACTCATTCCTCACATGTGCATCACCAACACACTCAACATTACATAATAAAATTAAAAGTTTTAAATTAGAAACCATTGTGTTGTTGTTCACAAACTCAAGTGTAAGGACCAGTTCTATACTATATATATATATTATTTTACAAATCACAATAAAATACAACCAGAAGAGAAAAACATTGGGAATTCAAATTTATTTAGCAACTGTCTAACACATTCCTAAATTTCATTTCATTGAACATATCACAAAATTGACATATATTTAGCTAAGGTCATAAAGAAATCATACAAAATAATATTGCAACACACATGTACCATTCACCAGAAGAGGAGACTCCACTTGATTTGCCATTACTTATCTACCCTTGTTGTCGGTCACCTCTGAGAGTGAATGACGACGTACTTGATCCGAATGCGATGACCCACTGGTTAACCTCCCAGCCTACTCCTTGGGAACTCTTCTTCCCCATGGACCCCCGAGTTGCAATGGGGTTGTACAATGGAGGAATGTAATAGCTAGTAGAGGAGAGCACTCCTTGGTTCAAGAGTCCCCTCTCTAAAATCCTCTACCTCACCAAACTCACTATAGTTTCGTAATCACTGCTCTGACATAGTCTCATCCATCCAACAATAGGGTTCCCCCCCAAAAAAAGTCCTTTCTCCCATGGCTTGCCCCTTCTTTTATAGGAGTCCTCATAGGTGACACTTGGCATGTCATGCATAATTAATTATTTTTTTATAATTCAATAGTTTGATTATTCACCCACCCATGTGTCACTCTCTCATCAAGGGTCTCCAAAATTATTTACTTAAATTTTAATTTAAAACTAATATTTTTCTCACCTCAATCAAGATTCCTATTTCTTCTCCTAGTTGCCTCTTGATCTCCCTTTTTACTCCTTAATTTGTGTTCATTACTAAAGTCGATTAAAGAGTCAAGATTTGATCCCCTATCTACTCCCTAATTTAACTCAAGCTATCTCTTAGATGAATATTCTTATGTTAGTTGTTGCCACATGGAGGTTCTCTACTTTTCTTTGGAATTTAATTTATTAATATTATTTTAATTCACCATCCTCTTCTCTTAATTAGGTTTAACTATTTTAGGATTAATCTTTATCCTTACAATTATGTCCCTATTTCCCCTTTTACCTAATTAAACTACAGAATCTACCTACTATTCTCCAACATGGGAAGGGTAGAGTTTTTAAGGTAACCTATTTTATTTCTTCTTATGATCCTCTTAACCCAAGTTTTATCTTTGATTTAATTACCTTGGTTTCTAACCTCATTTACCCTTGATGTAAATTTACCTAGTTTTTATTTCTTGATTATATTTATCAATTAATTTATTTTTAATCATTCCAAGGGTGCCAAGTTTGGTTGCGCCCTTCAAGAACCTCCCTTGAAGTTCCAAGGGTGCCACGCCTAATAGTTTATTTGTGATGCCAAGGGTGCCAAGTTGGTCGTGTCCTTCATGAAATTCTCTTGAAGTTCCAAGGGTGCCACACCACTTGCCCTTCAAGCATTCATGATTACAAGGGGAAAGTATAGGTGCAACGCCATAGACCACTATCATCTCTTATGTTGCCATATATAGTGAGACTAATGTTGTTGGGGATCAAGGAATCCACCTTGATGCGTGCTCCCCAGTAAAATCCTCATGAGTGACCCAACTTTGGGACCTGCTCTCATGTCATTATGATCTTCAAGGCGAAGTTGTTTCAACCTTTCCAACCCAAGTCATGGCGGAAGTGCTAGTGGGTGAGATCATGGACACTGTCCCACTCCTCCCATGTAGTTCCATCCACTTGTACAACACCATCACCCATATGTGAGTCATTCGGTCAAGCAACTAATATGTGCCTGTAACCATTAACATATCATCAGAATATAGATAAACATATATAACAGGTTTCAAAATCGACTTAGAATTTCAAAGATAAAATAATACAAATTTTCATCAAACCAGGTGTCATCAACTCGTCATATGCGAGTGCTTCTGATGGTTTCCTACCATACTCAATATTCATCAGTAACAAAGTTTCTCAGTGTTAGTCATTGTCATAATAGCATCATTAACATCACCTAGTCATTCGCATCATTGTTCATTGTGAACCAGAGCTAATGCAAGTAGGTAACATAGAGGACACATCCATCATAGCTATCATCATCATAACATCAATGGAAGCATACATATCCATCACAGTTATCAACATCGTAACATTAATAGAAAACATACCTATCCATCAAAGCTATCATCATCATGATATCAATAGAGAGCATACATATCCTTTAGTGCTATCATCATCATGAATTCAATAGAGAACAAACATAACCATTTATGCCACAATCATCATAATATCAATAGATAACGTGCATAACCATTAATGTTACAATCATCATAATACCAATAGAGAACATACTTAACCATTAATACTATCATCATCATAATGTCAATGGAGAACATACATAAACATCCACTAATATCACAATCACTAATAATAGAGTTATGTGTCTGGATTCCTCAACCTGAGGTCCTCAAAGAATAAAGTATCCAAGATAATGTCATATTAGGGCCAGGAAACTAGAGTGGGCACTACATACACCCCCTCTTAACAATGGACTTCGTCCTGAAGTCCTTAGAACATAAAGGGAAAACAACGACACATATCCTAGGAACCCTTCTTGAAACTCTTGCTAACCTTTTGGTAACAAGTATCTCTGATTTGTTTTAAATTAAGCAAATTTTCGCTAATGAATTAAAATCAGTCAACAAAATCGTTTTCATCTTTTGGATTAAGTAATTTTCTCAACAAATTTATTTATTTATTTATTATTATTTTTACCTAATTAGTTCTATTAGGCCCTCATGAAACATTGTCATAAATTCTAATGCTTCTCATTTTCATTCCTTTAACCTCTTGAATATTCAAGAATGTCTTTCTAGTATAGTTCCTTCGAACATGAGCTTGAGCTGTAATGTCGAACAATTGTCCTTGTTATGATCATCCTTCATACTATGTTCATAATGCAAGTCCTTTTTTGTTTTTTTTTTTTGCATAATTTAACTTTGAGTAAAAATGTCAATATGTGGATTTACTAGCACAAAAATACAAATAGCAAAGCACGAATGAAGGGAATAACACGCCTTAGTTTTCACTAGATCAAAATATATTAGACTGTCATATATTCAGGAAACATGATATCAAGGTCCACACAAACTAATTCCTTTGAATTTACAAACTAATTGACTTCTCATAGCATTACACCTCTTACTTACTATACAAGTCCATGCTGACACTGATCATTTCAAAAGAAGCACGTGTTACTAAAACATCTGAAGGAAAATAACTTAGAGCAATGTTTTTCAGACTATAAAAGCTTAAGGCACATTGATCTTGCCCTTGGTAGCAATAACATATCCTTGATCAAAGAGTCTGGTTGAGGATTTTGAAATTAGTGAACCAAAATTCCCATTCCGAGTTCCTATTCATCATCTTAAAAGGAGATATTACTTACAAAAGCTTTGATATAAATTTTCATTCTGTAATACAAAATTTATTTCCTCAGGCACTCAAAAATAAGAAGAATGTTTGTATCATATTTTAATAACCACTCCCAATGACTACTTTGTTGTCTGAACAATAATATGTTTACTTTCTTTTTCATTTATCATCTAACAACCCAAAAACTTGTACAAGGAACAAAACAAAAATAGATTGCTTCAGTTGATAACTCTAAAGCACTGGTGTGGAGAATTGAAGTAAGAAAATGTAGATTCAGACTATATTAGTTAAAAGCATAGAAATGATTTTTAACGATTAAGGGTGTTATTTAATACTAACATTGTTTTATTCCCAAAAACAAGATTTATTGCAAAGCTTTATCTAGAGAGGAAACGAATAGACCCATAAATACCACAACTCCCTAATGGAAGTAAGACTCATCAGTATTAAAAATCCGTGTTCTAAATCGAAGGATCACCATAGCAGATTGAAATAGGGAATAAAATAGACAGTTTGGGATTTATTTTCAGTGATAATAAGAGGCATTAACAATCAGGGTTCATAAGCTATGTTCAAAGCCACTGCGTTATTCTAGGTACCAAAAATAGGCTCTTCTAGTTGTCAATGGACAATGGCAGCTGTAAGCATCACAAGTAATGAGAGACGGGGACAGAATGTAAATGCAATGGGCCACATAACATCAAAATGGAAAGAAAATTCTAGCTTAGAGAATCAACCATGGTGCCATTTAAATCATAGGCCTTCAATTATTTCCATTTAAATTCAAGTAGCCCCTTTGAACAATATTTAGTTCAATAACCGTGTGTTAAGAACTTTGAAGACAACTAATCAAGGAAAATCCCTAGTGACTTATGGTAGAAACTTTAAGCCATATTCAAAATTGCTTCTTTAAAAAAAAATTGGATTTCATTACTAAATACTGTCTAATTGAGTTCCTATTGATTATTCAATAGCGTTTAAAAATAAATCCATGGATTGACCTTCACCAACGTTATAGAATGCAATATTTTCGTTTTGGTTTGAATGGGAAAATGTTTACTGCAAAAAAACAAGATTTTGTTTGTATTTTCAACCAACACAATGAAAAGGCAAAGGTACTGCTATTTATAAGCTGCCTATGACTTCGCTTACTGTGAACTGTCGGGGTTGAGCCCAAGAGATGATAGAGGGATGAATGATTGAACGAAGATGAATGGTTATAGGGTCGAAGGTTATAAGGAGCGAGTGTTAATACATGGTGGTGGCAGTCACCACGATGAGAATGACAATGATTTCCATATTGAAGAAGAATAAGTCACTTGCCCATTCCATTTCTCAACACTACTTACAAACTTTCAATGCCACTGCAAACATGCGCATTATAACCCTCTGTCAGACAAACAGGCTTACAGAAGCAGTGGAGACCTTCAAGAATGCGCTTTCATTTAAATTTAAAACCATCCTCGCTCCCAACACCTGCAGTATTTTGCTAAGTAGCCTAGTCAGTTGGAATCAGTATGAATTAGCATTGTATGTTTACATACTTATGATTGAAGCAGACATTTTTCCAAATCTGATAACTTTGGGCATTGTCATCAATTGTTATTGTGAAACAGGTAGAATGGATTATGCATTCACAGTGTTTGAAGGAATGGAAACACAAGGGTATATTCTAGATGTTGTAATATTTAGTACACTCATCACAGGGCTTTGCAGGGAAGATAGGATGGAAGATGCTGTCACAAATACTACAAGAAAACAAAGTTCAAATCCATGAAAGGGCCCATGTTTTTGGATATTTAATTATTGATCCATCTGAATTGTTAGACTTCAGAAATGAAGAGAAGGAGTCATAGAGAAAAGCAGCCTGGATATGAAAAAGAGAGAAGGAAATTGCGTTAGAAATCTACAAAATAATTTAAGTGATGAACATATTTTTAGCAAAAAGATGCAGAAGAATTATTCAGAACTGGGGAGACATAAATTGTTCATGGAAACAGATTAGGAAATGTACAAAATTGTTTGTCGAATAATTCACGCTACATGAGAAGTTAAAAATGATGAGAAATGTCTCCATAGTTACACTGCTACTGAGGGGATGGAAGCTTCTGCATATTATTGTATGATAACAAACACCCATCTCAATCTTCTCATTCTTAATCACCAAAGCACTATTATTCCTTTGAGATTCTCCTCTGTGAAACTATCAGCGTGAACCCATTGCTCTCTCCAACGCTCCCATGTTGTCATGCGAAGAAAGGTATTCAGAGTCACAACAATAGCTCATGACGAAATGCAAATTATGGAGCAATCAATACCAAAGGAAGAAGAAACAAATAAAGAGAAACAACCAGAAAATGAAGAAGAGTTACCAAGTAGAAGAACTAAACTCTATGTGGGTAATCTCCCTCGGAGCTGTGACCATGCACAACTTACTCATCTGTTTCAGGAATTCAGAACTGTGGAGTCTGTAGAGATTGTTCGTAACGAGGAAACTTGGATAAGCAGAGGATTGAAAAATTGCAAGGCTATGACTTGGATGGACGGGATATGATTGTCAAATTTCCAGTAAGAGTAATATCCAAGAAAAAGGAAACCAATGACTCCTATGTTGAGACTCCATATCAATTGTTTGTCGGTAACCTCATGTTGTTACCACACTGTTTATTTGAATACAATTCCTATCTAGTCAAATTGATATCTGACACTGAAGTATTTAGGTCGGAATTCCAACGGAAGACCAAATGAAGATTTGTCACCCTAACTTCTGTTCATTTGTGATTGAGAAGGCAACAAAGTTTGAATTGCGCAGAGTCCTCGAAGAATTTAAATTCATAGTCGTTCCACGAAAATCGAATCTGGGCACTATTTCTTATTTAAAGAACAAACAGAATTATGTGTCAGTTTGAGGAACCCGGAAACCACACGCTATAAAGTTTGCTAAAGGAGCGTGGTGCTAAGAGGAGATATTTGAAATAAATCTGCATAGCCAGGAAGATATTTGAAATTAAATATGCTTACAAAACACCTAGTACCATTTGGTAAGGTAAAGCTTCGGCGGTATAAGGTATTGGTTATGGTCACAAGGTCTTTTTGATACAGAACACTGGGTTGACTGCCCCATAAACATTACATTGACTACCCCTATAAACTTCTTTTAATTGCAACCTACATTATATTTAATTAAAAGATCACTTGTTAAAGCAACTCTTCTTTAAAATTTTATCTTGCGTCGAAAAGGGAACAACTGCAAAGTCCTCAAGCCAGCAAACTGTAGTTGGATCTACCATGGCACCTCCCCAGGATCAATTGTGAATGTGCAGACATCATCAAAAGGTGAAGAACGTGCCATTTCTATCATTCTCATGTTCATAACAATGTAGGCAGAAGCCCTTCCTTTAGTAAGCAAGTTTTCTTTTGGAGGTCGAAGATTCAGTGTGGGCTTCTTTTATCTTTGTTTCTATACACTGTAAGCTGTGCTTTGACTTATCTGGAATTTTGCAAATCTTTTAAGCGAAAGCCTATATTTATTAACAATTTGTTTTTCCGGTCCTTGGAGTTTCCAGGTGTCTAACTTTCTTTGCCGTGAATCGCTGCTTAGAATAGGTTTGATTTTGATTATAATCTTCATAATTACTTCATTTTCTCAAATTTGCATGACATCTCTGTAGATCTGTGCATTGAAGGTTGTCAGACAGCTCAGCTTCCATTGTAATAAATAAGATTTGGTTTGGGTTCTTCACCGCCATGTGAGAACATTGAGGGCCAAGTGTTTAATGAATAATGCTCAAGCATAACTAAAAGTCTTAGTTTTCATTAGGTGGCGCCGAATTATCCAGGTCAGAGAATCCATTGAAACCATAACACAAAAATCCAATTGTATACCAACATAAGGAATGGCACAAATGGCAAGGTATGAGTTCAAGTGTTTGATGCCATAAGTGTCAGAGCGTTGATTCGCAAACAAACATGCAGATCACCTTCAACAAATATCAAAGCGGGGCTTTAAACAAAGAACATTTGTTACTGGGTTTCGTATCTAGATTTCATAGTAAGCGTTGCAAGATTCGTGTTAATATATGGACCGCGAAGGATATTTTTCAAAACCATATGTGCCCAAGTGCTAGTTTACAAGCAATATCAAATGCCAGTTGTGCAATTGAATGCCAAATGACATGTACACATCTTTCTAAAGGGGTGTAGATTTTACTGCAATGCCTAGTGTTTGTAAACAAATATCAAATGCCCAATTATTGTGACCTTTGCAGCGATATCTATAGAGATTGTCCCACAAATTTTCTCTCATATGTGATGGTTCTACATCAGGAAGAAATTGTGACAAAAACGCACAAGATGTCATGTGAGTTAAGGGGCATTTATGACAGATAAAGAGATGAAGGAAAATGCCTAGTTTGAAAGTGTTCTTCCAGCTTTGGTCACAAAATTCAAAATGCTTTTGAAGCGAAAAGCCCATGTGAAATCCCCAGTTGACATATGTTGTGTTTGCTATTGAGGATTGTTTGTTCAAAACCAGGAATATAGAGCTCTTTGAGGAGTTTAAATGCATACATCATACAAGCATGCTCAAAGGATGATATAAAATCCAAATAAATTTGATTGGTGAAGACCAAGGAGTTATGATTTAGTGAACTGTGAGGGGGGCCTGGCTAGAAGAAAAATTGGGTAATACAAAGTTGGATTTCTTTGATCTGGGGTCATATGCTCAACTCACCGCATTAATTCTAGACTTGAAAGATCAGAAGCTTCCAAATCTAGACAAAAGACAAGTAGAGTCAGAAGCATACTTGATCTCCCTTAATAATTTTTTTTTAACGAGCAGACTTCCATAGTCTAGATTCTGGGCTCAAATTTCATGGAGAAACCTTAGAATGAAAAACCAGATCTAGAGGAAATGCTACGGAAGGAATTACACCTAACGACATTACATACAATGTTTTGATTAATGGTGTTTGCAATGCAAATAGAAAGGGGTGTTGAGAGTTTGTGCTTCGGTATACAATGCACGTAGTGAAAATAAGAGAGAAATTTCATAAATCCCTCTAAACGCTTATTATCTCAATTGAGAGACGCCATTAGCACTCAACAAAGATCATCATTGCTCAGGTTTTGGAACAACAATTGCAACATTTTAAATGTAGTAAATATTGAACCAAATTAGTCATGCATGCATGGGACCATAGGTCTCAAGGGTTCAACATAGCTCTAATACCAAGTGTAAGGACTAGTTCTATACCAAGTGTAAGGACCAATTCTATACTAT